>JAJJMA010052990.1:19708-30561 GCA_023529015.1 Papaver nudicaule | reverse complement strand
GAGCTACCTGAGACTCCAATAGATTACAACAACAAAATCTACTGTCCGAACGAAGGTGAGGACTCTACATTGCATTATTTGTTGAGTGGAAAAGTGTGGTTAACTCAAGAAACCCAAGAATCACTACAAGATCTCCAAAGAGACAAGTATCAACAAGATTATGAGGATGAACTAGCTTCTAACACCCAGGTATATCTTTGCTTGTAATTTTTTTGCATGTAATCATCTTTAGTACGTGGATCTGTGTGATTTTTGTGAGTTGCCAGGCTCTGTTTACGCCTTGGTTAGACCTTGAAATTGAGGCGTAAACTAAATTTACGCCTCAAGATTCTTCCCAATTTAGGCGTAAAAACTGAAATTTGGGGAAACTGAGCCGTACAACAGTTTTACGCCTAGGACGACAACCTGCCAGTGAGGCGTAAACTGCATGGAAATATTGAATGCACGGTTTACGCCCTAGTAACTGAGGCGTAAAACTATTATTTACGCCTTGGTTTTTCTATTTACGCCTCAATATTTCTTGACACATTCTTGATATACGTCTTGCTTATTGAACCGTAAAACTATGTTTTTCATCAAATACTTTCAAGTGTTATTTACGCCTCAAGTGGAGCATGGAAAACCAAGGCGTAAATGTACCCTTGCAAAAAATTTTTGAAAATCCCAGGCTTACGCCTTGAGTTATAAGGCGTAAATTTACCCTGACAAATTTTTTAAAAAATCCCCAGGTTTACGCCTTGGTTAGTAAGGCGTATCCAAGTTTACGCCATGTTTTACCAAGGCGTAATAGTATTTACGGTTTAGTTTTTGAGGCGTAAATTATGTATGGTTTCTAATCTTTGTTCGTTTGGTTTATAGGTGGTTCCTTACATTGAATCTATTGCTACCCCTGAGGAGCCTGATGATGAAGAGCCTCCCATTGTGCCTAGGAGAATCAACCACGTCCTAATCAAGTGTTGCACGAAGACACTACATATCATTGGCAACCATATGTTTGTACCATGGTGGGTTTTTGCGAGTTCACCAAAGTTGTGTATTCATTGATCATTTTTCCCCATTTGTGTGTCCTCACTTGTTGTGTTCCCCTCTATGTAGACATGGGGAGATAAAGATGCCGCAAAGGAATGGGCGCAAGAACATGGGGAAAAGATCTTGTGTAGTGTTGTTCAAAACAAGCAAGTTCGACCTTATTGTTTCCAAATGGTTTGCGAGTGTAGTGGAACGTACGAGAGTCATTGGAAGAAGGGTACCTCTTACAAGAGAAAGCATCCCAAGAGGCCTAGGCCAATAAGCCGCACCATAAAGACCGATTGTCCCTTCAAGCTTCAATTTTGGCAAGATCACGAGAAGAGGTTTTTCTTGAAGAGTGTCATATGCGGTAGGCACAACCACCCACCGCCGGAGACTTTGCTTAGCCATGCTCGAGCCTCAAAGTTAAAACCGGAGGAATCGGAGATAGTCGAACGTTTGTGGAGACAAGGATTGAAGCCTTTGGAAATCCTAAGGTACCTAAAGGAGGCAAACAAGAAGAATAACTCCGGATTGAGAACCATTTACAATGCCCAAGCAAGGTTTAAAGAGATGGACGCTTGCAATAGGGATGTCATGCAACAACTGATGGTCTTGGCGGAGGAGAAGAAATACACTATTTTCTTTGACCTCAAGGAGAAGACACCGGATGGGAAGCAAAAAGTTAAACATCTACTATTGGCTAATCCGGACTTCATCAAGTTGGCACGTTGCAATCCTCAAATCCTTTTGATTGATTGCACCTACAAAACCAATAGATACAAGCTTCCACTATTGAACGTCGTAGGCCAAACTTCTACTAAATCACCATTTACGGTGGCTTTTTGTTTCTTGGAAAATGAGCTTGAAGAAAGTTATGTGTGGGCACTCAAACAAGTTAAGCTTTTTTACCCCGAAGATCGTTATCCAATGGTTATCCTCACCGACAAAGAACAAGCTCTAATCAATGCTATTGGGGTGGTATTTCCTAAAGCTCACCACCTTCTTTGCACCTACCACGCTTGGAATAGTGTGCAAGTGAAATGCAAAAAGATAATTTTGCCACCGAAAGAGGGAGAAAAAAGGAGGATCCGGAAACTACCACTACATCAACAAAAACGTGAGTTTGAACAAATGGAGATTGACTTCATTAAGAATAAGAAAATTTGGGAGGCATTTGGGGGCGATTGGGATACATTGGTGTGGTCACCAACGGAGGAAGAATATGAAATCCAAAAGGCTAAGTTGTTGGCGCATTGGGGCCGTTACCCGGATGTCGTGAAGTACTTGAAAGAGGAGTGGTTGGATGATGCCATCAAAGTTAAGTTTGTATATTGTTTCACAAACCAATACCTACATCTTGGGAACGAAGCAACGAGTACCGTGGAGTCTTCTCATCACCGCTTCAAAAGTTGTCTCCACCGCGCTGATTGTAATTTTGTTACGGTTTTCAAATCTATGGACATTATGTTCAAAGATGATCTTCGTAGAATCAAAACTTTATTTGAAGAAAGCCGGAGTAGGAGAATAACCCCATACTTGAAGGACCCATATGGGAAATGGTTTAGTCGACTTTGGTTCAAGGTGTCGACATGGGCAATCGAAAGGATATTCAAAGAATTGGAGGCTTATCTGCAAGGGAACTATACGGCTGTGTGCGTTTGTGGAATGTGGAAATCAATGGGACTACCATGCCGGCATATGTTCTCTAAATACGTTGATGGTGTGATCCCACTCGAGGACATTCACCCTTTTTGGAAACAACTCCCTTTCAACGAACCAGCCGAAGACGGAGGCGTACCAGCCGAGTTTAACAACACCTACCAATATGAGGCAATCGTCAACTTTTACAATAGAATGAACGATGGTCAAAAGAGCTTTTGGTTGGAAAAAGTCCTACAATTTGTGGAACCTCAAAATAACTTGGATATCGAGGAACCGGATAAGGGACCGGGGAAAGGAAGAAAAAAAACTACGGTGCAAGAGCGGATGAATGTCAAGGAAAGAAATAAGGAGTCGAAGAGAAGAGACCTAATTGGAGTTGAGTGGGTGAATAAAGAATACGATGGTGATGAGGACGATGAGGAGTTACAAGCCGTGCTACGAGAGTCAATGAAACGTCCCAAGACTTGTAACATGGGTGAAGGTTCCACTAGTCGTGCTTCAAATGTCAAAGGAAAAGAGCCAATGTATCCGACTCAAGATAGTTCCAAGGGAAAGTCTCCGGCGATTCAAGGTGAAGAAATGAGCTCAAAGATTGTTAAGAAGAAGACAATTAGGTACAAGAGAGGAGGACATATGGTAAACCCCACAATCAACCGGGAAGGTAACTTTGTTCGCCCTCACCACACTATTTATGAAGATTGGTATAAATATCTACCCACTTGCATTCATAAATACATAGTGTCAATGGATGATGTCGAAGGAGACGGTAATTGCGGTTACCATGTGGTCACGAACCAACTAGGGCCATTTTCGGGTGCAACCATGGAGGGGAGAAACATGACCCAAGTAAATTATATTAGACAAGGGTTGTTAAACCAACTAAGGAGTCATGCACAACATTACAAGAACATGTTATTGGTGCCGGAAGGTTCGTCACCACACCAAGAGTACATCAAGTTTCAAGCTCGTTTGCAAGGTGGAATTCCCATAAGCAATAGTGAGTTTTGGATGAGATTTCCGGTGTGTGGACACCTAATTGCGGATGCTTATAGGTGTGTGGTTCACTACTTCGACAAAGAACAAGCTTGGACGTTCACGCCGGAATTTACAAATTACCATGAGACACTAGCAAGGAAGAGAAGAGTAATCATCGCGTTTGTTCAAGATTGTCACTTTATTGGTCTAAAGTTGTCCGATGAATGTCCTTTACCACCGTTGGCCCCAACCATTATGAACAAGGCGAAAGATAAAGAATGGACACAAATTTACGAAGTCAACATGCACAATTGGCCTGCGACCTTTATGGATTCGGGGTTTGTCAACTTGGGGGATGATTCGGCATATGTCAACTTGGGCGATGATTGAGAATGCTTTTGGTGGTAATGCTTTTTTGGTAATGCTTTTGTGGTAATACAAGTTTAAGATGCCAAACTATGGTTTTGGAAAGTATTTTGAATATCTTTTTGTGTACCTAAACAATGCTTTTTGTAATATTTGGTATAATTTGAAGCTCTTAATTACCCCATTTGTTTTCGTTAGCATTTGGTAAACTTTACGCCTTAATTAACAAGGCGTAAACACATTTACGACTTGGTTTCTGAGGCGTAAAACTAACTTGGTGGTTTTCCGCATGAGATTTGAAGGCGTAACTAAAAGAATTACTTACTTACGCCTTGGTTAATTAGGCGTAAAAATAACTTGCAATTTTTTGAGAAAATCTGAACTTTTACGCCTTGGTTAATTAGGCGTAAAAATAACTTGCAATTTTTTTAGAAAATCTGAACTTTTACGCCTTGGTTAATTAGGCGTAATATCAACAAAAAATAATTTACGCCTGGTACCCTAAGACGTAAATTATGAGACTAAAAATTCAAGAGTTACAGGAGAATTCTACGGCGTACATATACTAGGCGTAAAAATAACTTGCAATTTTTTGAGAAAATCTGAACTTTTACGCCTTGGTTAATTAGGCGTAATATCAACAAAAAATAATTTACGCCTGGTACCCTAAGACGTAAATTATGAGACTAAAAATTCAAGAGTTACAGGAGAATTCTACGTCGTACATATACTAGGCGTAAAAATAACTTGCAATTTTTTGAGAAAATCTGAACTTTTACGCCTTGGTTAATTAGGCGTAATATCAACAAAAAATAATTTACGCCCGGTACCCTAAGACGTAAATTATGAGACTAAAAATTCAAGAGTTACAGGAGAATTCTACGGCGTACATATACTAGGCGTAAAAATAACTTCAATTTTTTGAGAAAATCTGAACTTTTACGCCTTGGTCTAAAAGGCGTAAACATTGTTTACGGTTTGGTTTCTGAACCGTAAAAACTGTATACGCCCCAATTTTGAATACAAACCAAGACGTAAATTCCTGTAAAAAAGGCACAAAAACCATATAATACATACCACACAAACACAAATCCATTTGCTTAAACAAACAACCATTATCCATCGTTCAAACCACACAACAAACACATAACAAAAACAAACAACCATTATCCGTTGTTCCAACCACATAAAAGATGAGTTCATGATACGTATAATCTCTGTACTCTTGATGACTAGAGTTATTAGGGCGGAATTCGAAATAACTATAGACGAAAGATAGGTAAAACGTAGCACAAGGACAGTATTACGAAGAAAGATATCTTCTCTAGATTATGAACAAGACAATATTACAATTCTCTCTTTCACGCTCACAATCTGCTAAGCTTGCTTTTGCAATACAACGATTACCTCACAAACTTCTTCTCTAGATTTACTAGATGCCTACCGTCTTCGGTGTTCGGTGTCCTAAGCTATGCGCTAGGCACCTCTATATATAGTGGTTTTGGTTTCCCCAAATCCTCCTAGGAATCTATTTCCTAATCTAAGAATCCTTCCTTATAAAGAATCCTTCTCTATATAGGAATCCTTTCCTAAATAGAGTTCTTCCCTCAAATAACTTGAGGTTAACTAAGTTCCTAAAGTAGTGAGGATACACCTGTATCATGGGCCCCCCCTTTAAGAACTTGAACTCCTGTGAAAGTTAGTAATGGAGATTAGGGAACTCGTGAGTTCCTTTCTCCCTCTTGAACCATCTCGCGTTGCTTGAAACTTGACCTTGGCGTCTAATTTGGAAAGTCTTCTTCTCTCCCCGTCGTGTCTTTAGCTCCATAATGCAATTCTCCTTGAGTGGTTCTTCCCGATCAAACCAAAAGTCTTTCGCTCGTGGCAAGATCATCTTATCACCTCCATTTGATAATGGTGGATCAAACCGCTTCAACCTTCCTAGGTTGTCTTCTTGTCGTTTGGTTGGATTCTCCAAACAAACTCTACTCGGCTTCTCCTCAAGAGAACAGTTTGCAAGTAGAATAAATTTCATACTAGCATTCACCAACCGCTTAGCCTGAGTTGCTGTAATTAGACTCGCTCCTTCAAGGGGAGACTCTATAGCCCGAATTACATAAATCTCACCTTTCTTTTTAAAGGTGTACTTCTGCTCCCTTCTATATAGAGTAGCATCTTTGTCCCATAAGTAAGGGCTACCCAATATAACCTGACAAACATCCAATGGAACTACATCGCATGTAACCGTGTCAATGTAGGACTCACCAAGAGCAAAATTGAACGTGCACTGTTGCGTAACTTGTAATCCCCCTTCCTTTTGAAGCCACCCTAACGGATATGGTGTTGGATGTTTGAATGTCTTCAAACCTAACTTTTCTACCAAATAATTTGAAATTAAATTCTTCTGACTTCCTGGGTCAATAATAGCATCAACCAATATTGTCTTAACCTGCATATTTACTATGAAGAGTCGTTCCCTAGGATCATCTTTAGTAGGTCCTTCCATTGCGCCTGTCATCAGAGAAAGCGTTGAAATAGGTTCTTTTAGCCCTTGGATTTCTTTTGGAGTTTGAGCGACTAGTGTTGTCTTCTTAGCTTCTCTCCTCTGCACCCCTTTTGGCTTTAGATGAGGATGCTTCTCCCAGCACTTGTCAACAATATGCCCTGTTTGTTTGCAATATGTGCAAATCAAACCTCCTCTGTCGTTGAACTTCCCTTCTTCGTTGCTTCTTTCATCTCCTTCAACGGCGGAACCCCCAGATTTTCCCTTAGGATTTCCCTTAGAGTCAGTTTTCTTAAGCCTACCTTCAATGGCATGGGCTTTTACACTTGCTTCAGCGATAGTATCGACTGAAAACATCTTCAACTCCTTCCGTATATACTCATGGAACCCAGAGATGTACTTCATATAGATAGCATTATCTCCTAAGTCTAAATCTAAAACCATAGCTTGGTTTTGAAATTCCGAAGTATATTCTTGCACGGATTGGTTGTATTCTTGCTTCAAGTTGAACCACTTGAACCACCTTTCCTCAAGGTAGCCAACCGGATAAAACTGTTTCCTTATGACTTCCTTGAACTTCTTCCACGACAATGCTCCCTGGTTTTGTCTTCTATAAGCCTTCCACCATATAAGAGCATGCTTTTGTAGCTTCAATGTCGCACAAGCAATCTTTTTTCCTGAATTGAACTTGTCAAAGGAAAAATATGTCTCTAGACGCTCTATCCAATCATCTAACTTCTCTACGTCGATCCTCCCATCAAAGTATGGAATCTCAACACGGAAATCGATTTTCAGATTACTCTGTTTCTTACCAAGAGGTTTGGTTTCTTTAGGTTCCTTGATTTCTTCATCCCCTAAATCTTCTTCTTCCTCATCCTCTGGTTCATCTTCTTCTTCCTCTTCATCCGCAACCTCAGATGGAGTCTTACTCTTCTTTTTCTTCGTCCCGGGTGTATTGGAAAGAATACATTCCTTCAACTCTTCAAGAGTTGTTTGCATAGACTTCATGTCTTTCTGTAGCGTAGCTACCTTCTCCTCAGTAGTCTTCGGAGTATCTTCACCCTTAGGTTCTTCACCTGACTTCATCCTAGGATTCCTTGTCCTCTTAACGTCTTCCTGCTTGACGAGTAACTCACCAAGCTTCTTGTAGAGAGATCTAGTGAAGACCATAAACCACAGTACTTCCCTAAAAAGGAGCTAACTAAGCTCTGATACCAACTTGATACGTATAATCTCTGTACTCTTGATTACTAGAGTTATTAGGGCGGAATTCGAAATAACTATAGACGAAAGATAGGTAAAACGTAGCACAAGGACAGTATTACGAAGAAAGATATCTTCTCTAGATTATGAACAAGACAATATTACAATTCTCTTTTTCACGCTCACAATCTTCTAAGCTTGCTTTTGCAATACAACGATTACTTCACAAACTTCTTCTCTAGATTTACTAGATGCCTACCGTCTTCGGTGTGTTCGGTGTCTTAAGCTATGCGCTAGGCACCTCTATATATAGTGGTTTTGGTTTCCCCAAATCCTCCTAGGAATCTATTTCCTAATCTAAGAATCCTTCCTTATAAAGAATCCTTCTCTATATAGGAATCCTTTCCTAAATAGAGTTCTTCCCTCAAATAACTTGAGGTTAACTAAGTTCCTAAAGTAGTGAGGATACACCTGTATCAGTTCAAGATAGAGAGATAGAGAGAGAGTTAAAGCTTTGTTCATCGTTTGGCTCTTTTGTTCGAGGAAGATGATGAAGCACCACGAGTTTTAGGATCACTGCGACCTCGACCTCTCCCTTGAGCTTCATGAACACCCGCATCTTCTTCCGGTGTAGCTTGTATTACTGGAGGCCCCCTCTTGTTTCTCGTCTTCCTCAACTCGTCAAAAACCCCTTGTTGTGCCGGATCAAAGGCAATCTCTAATTGCGACTTCATCACGCGTTGTTCTTCAACAATCAACATCTTACCCCGATTGATACATGATGTAAGTCTAGAAGCTACCAAAAAAACATTTTCCTTCTACACAATACAAACAAATTCACTCACAATGTTAGACAACAATCAAGACGAGAAAATGTAAATCAAGATTTAAATTTAATTCTATTTACTTACTGCTTGATTAAGCTTTTTCTTCAAAGTAGCTATCATTGAAGCATCACTTGATGTGCTTGCAGTATTACGAGTAATTCTTTCTTGTTCCTTTCGAATCGCCTCTGAGGCTCTAGGATCAATATTGATCAACATGGGATGTCCAAAGTTGTTAAACCACTGCAAGTATCCTTCCTCGACATCTTTTATATGGGCTGTAAAATCCTCCATGTTCAACACTAATTGGTAGTCGGCGGTTTCCCGTGCTTCCCAGTGGTCAAGTTTTGGCTCAGGTAGGTAATCCAATTTGACCTTGGAAGATACAAGTTTGGAGACTTGTTTCTGCAACACGAACTTTTCCTCCCGAACTATTGGTTGTTCATAACCAAGTTGGCGCATCACACGTTGAGGATTGTACAAATGGAACCCGGATGGATGATACAAAGGTCCGGTGTAAGTACTCACTTTTGAAAATTCACGCACATCCTCCAATTCGCCATTTTCATCAGGTTTCAAGCAAAAATATGGGTCAAAAACCACATCTTTGAGAGGGATAGCATCCAACTGTTGCCTCAACAAAACTACCTTCGCTTCTTTCTCATGTACACCACCTTCTTTGAAAGGGAATCTCTTACCCGTAGGGGTGCCTTCTGGTTTGTTTTTCCAATCTTTATCCTCCTTAGGTGCCAAAGTGGGGAAATGATCATAGAACCACGACTGCAATAAAACAAAATACCCATATTTCAATGACGTATATGCAAAACTAACCTAAGGTTATTACACAAAAGATAATCTTACCTGTAGAAGACGAACATCACCCTCGATTTTGGTGGTTTGAGCTCTGGAAGCTTTAGCAAGTGAGGCGTTCAAGAAGGCAATTACGGCAGTACCCCACGCATAATCATCAAGTGTATCAATGTCATCAAGATATTTTAAGTAGGTTGCATTGACCCTATTACCCGTTTGATCAGGGAACATGACGGTGCCCATTGTGTGCAACATCCAAGCTTTCGCAACTCTAGTGGCTTCCACATCACTTATCTGGGTTCCATCTGCGACCTTCTTCTTTGTATTACCATACATTAACCACAAACGATTGCTAACAATTTTCCTAGCCTTGAGTGGTGCTTTACCCTTCTTGGAAACAATTTTCCCACCCCCATATATCCACTCTTCGTCACATTGTTCCTTAGACCAACCAAACGCTTTCATAGCCAATCGGTTGAGCTCCCCCCATTCCATCTTGTTATCATTACCAAGATACACATGCTTTCCACTAGTTTCAAGATTCTTGATTTGCTTTGCATCATCGGGAATCAAAGCCATTTCGCCAAATCCAAAGTGTAAAGTGCCGGTCTCTGGCCAATATCGTTCTCTAAGTGCACTCACTGTAACACCATCAACCTTGTCCTGGGTATGTATTGATGCATTGTACAATTGTTTGGCTTTTTCTTTTACAATGCTTTGAACCTTGTCACATTCCAACTCCAAATCCCACAGTCGTGGTTTTGAGTGTTTCAAAATAAGCGCAAGCCTTTTGTGGTCCTGCAAAAATCAAAAGAAATTAATGTACTTTGTTGGAAGGATCAAATAATGTACAAACTACATACAGTAATTTTGAGGTTATAAGATAATTACCCGCGCAGAAGCCACTTTTGCAGCATAGGAGCATGGGTAACCAAATAGCACTTTGTTTTTATCAGGTGCTTCTCCCCAATGGTTTATTCCCTTAGGAGGTTTGGGCAACCAGAACGTTTCATCATTAGGAGCCGGAATGTGCTTGCCTTTGGGTTCTGGTGCTTTTTGCCGAGGCTTTGTAGCTTTCCTCTCAAGTCTTGGTTCTGTAGAAGGTAGACCAAGAGGTTGAGTGGGTTGTTCTTGAGAAAGGGGTGGAACCACCTCAACAATTGTTTCTTCTTCAGATGTTTCTTCTTCAGCTGATTCTTCTTCTTCTTCTTCTTCTTCTGATTCTTTTTCTTCTGATTCGCCACTCTCCTCTTCAGATTGGTTGGGTTCTTTTTCAATCTCATTCTCTTGGATTGGAATTGATTCTTCTTCAACAATCTCATTCTCATTTTGTCCATCACTTTGAGGTAGTGTTGATTGTTGGGGAGTCTTTGTTTTACCTCTCTTTTCAACACCTAGATGCTTAGTACCACGAGGTTGGGGAGGCGTAACATCAGGAAGATCATCTCCTCTCTTCTTCTTCTTCTTCTTCTTCTTCTTCTTCTTCTTCTTCTTCTTCT
>JAJJMA010052990.1:0-10863 GCA_023529015.1 Papaver nudicaule | reverse complement strand
ATATTCTTCTTCTTTTTCTTCTTCTTCTTCTTCTAACTCCCTCTCAAATGAAATTTTTTTTTGAAAAGAACTAAAGTAATCGGTGGCTAAGTAGCTAAATTAGTAATTAGGTAAGCTTAATCGGTAACTTGTTTTGAGTTAATCGGTAGCTTAATATATGTGGGGGTATTTTAGACACTGAGATAAGGGATAGCCTAATTACACCCGGATGATTGAGTTTTGAAATTCTTTTGAAATCTGCCGTGATTCTTTTGGATATGCCGTGATGACGCAAGGTTAATCGATCAATAATCGAATATTTTTCTTTTCAAATTATGCTAGGTATAGCTATAACTGATTTCAATGCTACACATGAAATAAGCCTGTCTTTTTGAGACAAAGGGAGTATCAGTTAGGTCTCCATAAATCGATCACACCGACCGTACCGACGGATATGCAACCGAAAGCTGGACTCTTTACACCCCCATGAACCTAACCCATGGCTTGGGGTGCTTTTGGTTGGCACCCATGGCATGACCCCCAACTTCCTTGATAAGAATCTTTTTTGAATAATCGAATCGGGTAAAGAACCGGGTTTCCACTCGCTCGATATAAACAAAGAAACTTTTTATAGTTGAGCTGAGCAAAGAGAGTGAAGTCAGAGATAATTTTGTTTTCTTTTGCCGATACAAACAAAGCTTCTTCTCATCTCTTTCATCTTTCAAATACTTCTTCGCCAAATTTTAGCGGCGATTTCATTTCAGAGTGAAAGAAATTCCACCATTAATTCTCTGTAATCTCATTTCCGTGTTTCAGCTCTGTTACAATGGCACAGGTGGTAGTAGCAACTAGATCTCTAGACGGTTCATTTCTATGCCCTAATTCTTCATCTTCTGGATCTATTCAAAACAATCCATTGGAAAAACAACTCAAACAAATTGGTAATGGCCGCAGCAGAACAATCCATTGGAATAATAGAAGAATTCGTGTAATGGCAGCTAAAAGAAGTTCTAAATTCGATACTCAAGTTCTTCCTGTATCTCCTGAAGATGTTCCAATCAATGCTGTAAGTTTTCTTTTCTTCTTCTTATCTTTTTATTTTAAAGATCTAATTAATTTTTACTTAGTTCGTTAAGTAGAGTGTTTAATGTTTGATTAATTAGAAAGAAATTCGTTTATTATCTGGAAATGCTAACATGCAGTTCTCTAAAGGAGATGCATGGTACAACGCCCCTTTAAATTTAAGGGGTGATGCACCGTGCAACTCTTTTAGGGAGCTGCATGCTAGCACTTCGTTGCACCAGGGCCGATCCGTTATAAATGAGAGCCTTGTAATGTTGTGTGGCTAAGTGTTGTTGTTTTCGGGAAAAACTTTTGTGTAACTGTCTTTATAACGGTGTAATATTGGATGTATCGGTATGTTAGATGGACTACAACTTTGCTCTTGGTCTTATAAAACTGCTGTTATCAACGTGAAAGGGCATACATATACTGCTACACTGTTATAATGGTTGTTTTTAAACATTGTTTGTGGCGATAATTGCATCATTTTTCATATTTCATAAGCAATGTTCAAAGCGGCTGTTAAAACGATGTAGCGGTATATGGAATTGCATTTCAAGTGTGGACATTATCCAGTATTAGGTTTATGATACTAAGCATGTCTATTTGCAAACTAGGGAAATGATACTGCTTGGTAAATTTGATGTATTTGTGGGAGTATATCTTTCTCGAAATATAGGATACACGCATTATGTACTTGGAAATTTTATGTATGCTAAATAAATCCTCGTTTTTTTTGTTATACTATGTCAGCCTCACTAGACTCTATCGTGTTTGTTGCTGAACAGAGAGATCAGGAATTTCAACAGCTTAGGAATATGCAGCAGCTTGGGGACACAGCGGTAGGCATTTGGTCGCAACCAACAGTGAAACGGAAGACAAAGATTGTCTGCACTATCGGTCCATCCACAGATACACGAGAAATGATATGGAAGCTAGCTGAGGCCGGTATGAACGTTGCTCGCATGAACATGTCTCATGGAGATCACGCCTCACATCAAAAAGTCATAGATTTAGTTAAAGAATACAATGCACAATCCAAAGACAATGTCATCGCGATCATGTTAGACACAAAGGTAGGTTTCGTAGTCAATTTTGTTGTTCACTGACTTGGTTTTTCATATTCTGCATAAGAACTTTAGATATGTGAGTTGCTAGAGCTAGTTACAAGTTTAAACATCTATTCCATGATATGCACTGGTAACCTAGTTGACTTAATGTCTGTAACCCTGTAAATCTAATTGTTTGTTGTCTTGATTACCAGGGTCCAGAGGTCAGGAGTGGTGACTTACCAAAGCCAATAACTTTAACAAGCGGACAAGAATATACATTCACAATCAAAAGAGGGGTTGGCACTGACACTTGTGTCAGCGTAAATTATGATGACTTTGTGAATGACGTTGAAGTTGGTGATATGCTTCTAGTTGATGGTACAAAGCAATACCTTTTTTTGGATATATACAGTAGTTAATTATCTATAGTTTGAACATGCTATAGACTATCTTTGCTAATTTATATTCTTTCATATTTCCTGAATTGTAGTTTTACTTTCGTTATGTGCTTCCATGTGAACATTGTTTCCAAAATTTACAAATTGAAGCAGCAAAATCATTAGTTCCTTCATCCTAAAGATGTGCACATGTTGTTCTTTTTTGTTTCTAAGGCATGTAAATACGATGGTGTCTCTTTGAGTTTAAACACTGTTTTTCTGATATGTTTATTTTTTTTATTTGAAAGTCCTTGAGATTATTACGACTAGAAGGCACAAAGCCGAAAACAGTGTCCTAATACACTGTTGTTAACAGCCTTTTTAAAGATAATTCTCCCATTATTGTGTTGGAATTGCGGCTTCATCAATGAGTAATTGACATCATAACAGCTCCTATATTTATTTTTTTTACATTTTCTTACACTGATTACATACCTTAAGGCGTGCTTTATTTGTTTCACTAGGTGGGATGATGTCCTTTGTGGTGAAGTCCAAGACAGAAGAAGAAGTGAAATGTGAAGTCGTTGACGGTGGAGATCTGAAGTCTAGGCGACATCTAAATGTTCGAGGAAAAAGTGCTACACTGCCATCAATCACCGGTAGGAGTTTGAGTCACCAAATCATGCTACATCTTAATGAAAACCTGTTCTTTTGGAAATGCTGACACCTGTTTCAATTGTTTTGTTGCAGACAAGGACTGGGATGATATCAAGTTTGGAGTTGACAACAAAGTAGATTTTTATGCCGTTTCCTTTGTGAAAGATGCAAAAGTGGTCCATGAATTGAAGGATTATCTAAAAGGTAAAGTCCAAGAACATCAACACATTCTTATTTAGACGCGTGAGTGATCAACCCTAAGTTGCCTTTGATGAGAATCTTCCTTTTGAGGTTATAATCACAGTTTTATTCCTATATTTGCAGGCTGTGGTGCAGATATACATGTGATTGTAAAAATTGAAAGCGCAGACTCTATTCCTAATCTTCATTCAATAATCACTGCATCTGATGGGGTGAGTAAAATGACTTCCTCTGAAGTTTTATACCAGTACTGTGGAATAACCGTAGACAATGTATATATTGACGTGTTTAATCAGCTTGAGGTTTGCAGCATGTTTTATTTATTAGTTTCGTTTTGTCAATTTTCCATAATATAGAAATATCTGAATAGAGCAATAAAAATTAACTGAATGAAAGAACCTAAAGAGAATAGGGATCCAACAAAATTGTTGAAACTTTAAATCATCTCTTTTTGCACTCTGGGAATTAAGAAGCATAAGAACTCCAAAAGACCGTATTTGATTACCATTCAAATGGTCATTATATATGTCTCAACGTAAATTTTGGTCACACTGATTGA
Organism: Papaver nudicaule; assembly: GCA_023529015.1. Classification (NCBI taxonomy): domain Eukaryota; kingdom Viridiplantae; phylum Streptophyta; class Magnoliopsida; order Ranunculales; family Papaveraceae; genus Papaver; species Papaver nudicaule. The sequence continues at coordinate 6,976 of JAJJMA010052990.1, read as the reverse complement.
TGCAACCTCAGGGTTCATTGTGATCGTCTCACTTCTCATGAGATTTCTGGAATATAAATTGCACGCTAATCTGATTTTATTTTGAAGTACACACCTTTGTGATAAACAATTGTTTTATTATGGAATTGTCTAGATAATAACATATTAAACGTCTGGGAGAAACTCACAAAGTTTGTAGTTAAGGGGCAAACCTACTGATGCAGTGTGACCAACTGAGCATATTAACAGTTCTCATTCCGTAGTGAACGGAAATAAACCTGTTGAAGCAACCTAGACAAGATTTTAGCATATACTCTGACACCGCTGATGATACCTTCAAGGCATTTTCTTTATTTTGACATTGCTATTATTGGATCTTTATAATGCCAAAATGATGCTTGCATATTTCTTTTATGGTAACTTCCTAATTACGTCTACTTGCTTCATATGTAACCTGTATGTATGACATGTTAGTTTTGATGTGTGATAGATCAAATATTTGTAATGTCTTTTGAACTTAATAATATTTAATAGCAAGCTGGCTTTGTCTTTGTAGGCTATGGTAGCTAGAGGAGATCTTGGTGCTGAGCTCCCTATTGAAGAGGTTCCTTTATTGCAGGTATGTTTTATTTCTCATATAGGATGGATGAGAAATATTAGTAAATGGTGCTTTGTCTTACTGGTGATCTGATATTTCTCCATGCAGGAAGAGATTATTAGGCAGTGCCGTAACCAGGGTAAAGCAGTTATTGTAGCAACAAATATGCTGGAAAGCATGATTGTTCATCCAACACCTACTCGAGCTGAGGTCTCAGACATTGCGATTGCTGTTCGTGAGGGTGCTGATGCAGTTATGCTGTCTGGAGAAACTGCTCATGGAAAGTAGGTTCTTATTCTTATAATGCGTGGCAAATAACCTAAACAACACTAAAATTTGATTATCTTTACAAAGAAATGGTATATAACCTAAACAACACTAAAATTTTATTATCTTTACAAAGAAATGGTATATAACCTTAACAACACTAATATTTGATTGTCTTTACAAAGAAATGGTATATTTTTTGATTTTTTAGTATGTTAATTTTTTCTCCAGGTTTTTCACGCTAAGCCTAAAACGTAAATATGAGCGCTGTTTATAAATCTTTCATGTGGTGGAAGCACATATGTCTAGATCAGTCTTAAACATCAAAAACATGATTGCTCTGTAGCCTCCAGTTATCCAGATGCAACTTATTTGTTTTACCAATGACTAAGAAAATCAGCAAATGTACAAATATCTTTGACAGTTAACTTGCATATACTAGCTCGATTTTCTGATGACGAGTTTAAACCTTTTTAAATTTACTCCTGTTGATTGTTTAGTGTAGTAGTATAATCCTAGTTGGGGTAACAATGAAAGTTTTGAAATTCGTGCAGGTTTCCGCTGAAAGCTGTCAAGGTTATGCACACTGTTTCTTTAAGGACTGAGGCAACCATGGTTGGTAGTGAAGCACCTCCTAATCTTGGCCGGGCTTTCAAGGTTAGCCTTTCACTGTTTATCAATTATTCACTATGGGAGGAACTCCAAATGTTACGCAGCCTTTGTAGTCTTTCTTTTGACCGAACTAACCTACATATTTTGTACTCTGCAGAATCATATGAGTGAAATGTTTGCGTATCATGCAACAATGATGTCCAACACTCTTGGCACTTCAATCGTAGTTTTCACCAGAAGTGGTTTTATGGCTATTTTGTTGAGCCATTACCGACCCTCTGGCACCATATTCGCTTTTACAAACGAGTAAGTCTCATGCACTCCATCACAAATATACTTCTCCACTATTTCTTTGCTATTGAGTAGAGAGCTCTTGCAGAGTGAATCTACTCAATGCCATCTTATAATTGAGTAGAGCCTCTGTAGAGTCCATGAGATATATTTGAACATTGTATAAGATAGACGACCATGTAACTTGATTCCGCTATGGGTGTGCAGGGAAAGAGTCAGGCAAAGACTGGCTCTTTATCAGGGGATATGCCCCATATACATGAACTTCTCGGACGATGCCGAGGAAACCTTTGGAAAGGCCTTATCTTTGTTACAGGTAACTGGATTATTTCATATCTTTCTCCAACGGCTTTCTGAGTTTAGCCTTGCCTATCATTTCAAGTTAAGAATAACCAGTTTGAAGTATTATTATTGTGTCTTAACAATTACTGTGCCTCTGTTTCTTGTGCTCAGAAGCAAGGAATGGTTAAGGAAGGGGAAGAGGTGGCTCTTGTTCAAAGTGGCAAGCAACCGATTTGGCGATTCCAATCAACTCACAACATCCAGGTCAGAAAAGTTTAGATCCCATAACAGAAAGAAGGGAGACTTCAACTTTCAAATAATAAGCTGCTGGTGAGGTTTCCCCGTCTGACGTGCATAGGCTGACAGATCCGCAGATTCGCAAGAGTACCATGCTCTCATCTTTTTATGTAGTTTAGTTATTTAGTTTTTCTATGATTTAGCTTTTCTTGTCAACTTTGAATAAATGTTAAAAGAATCCAGGTTGAGATTGAATTTTGATATAAATGAGGTTGTGTAACCTAAGTCTTAACCAAAGAAAAGACAAATGGCTCTTAAGAAAGCACGATTGCTGGATATACAACATTACACGCAAATCTATCAGAAGAACCAAAAGTTCCAGTACAGAATCAAAGGGTCAACTTAATGTAGTTTTTCTTTCAAAAGAAATACTCCAGTTCAGTTCCCATTGATTATTGAAAATCAACTTACTACAGTGCAATTCCACCATCATCGTCAGCAACACTAGACCCAGACTAACTTCACCAATCTACAAAGCCACATACAAGTATCCTTATGCGTGGACTTTGTAGAACCGGTAAGACAGTCTCCAGGTCCATGACCGACTTTGTAGAACCGGTAAGACAATCTCCAGGTCCATGACCGGCAATACTGCCTTCTGCTTAACTCTTTTATTTCCACAGCAAAATAAAACCCCCAATTTTTGCATCACTGTGTGTTAAAACCCTAAACAAGAATTTGTTTCTCTCCTTAAACGATTAAAAGGGTTTCATAATCTCCATGGATTTTTTCAAGATTCTTCCTGTGGAGATAAAAATAGAAATTTTAAGTCGACTACCTGCAGAATCAGTCATGGTGTGTCAATTAGTTTGCACTGATTGGAGGAATCATGTTCGTCATCCAGTGTTCTCAAAGAGGCACTTACATGGTCTCCATTACCCTTCTGATTCTGGTAAGTTATTGGGTTTTATTTCTATGACCAATGATGATAAATTTCACTATTTTGAATATAACGATGATGAGACAACAACATCGCCCATTCAGAGGATCAGAAGGGTTAATTTAACCTCTCTGATCACGGATTCTAGTATTGTTGGTTCCTGTAATGGCTTGATATATTTTGCTCGAGGACCATTAGTTTCAATTTGTAACCCTATCACTAGAGAATATGTTATGCTTCTGGATATTAAGTGGGACTGTAGATGCTACTATAGGTATTGGTCAATTGGATTTGGTTATGTTTCTTCAACCAATGAATACAAAGTTGTAGTAATGTATGCTTATGAGGCCAAGTTTGTAGAAGTCTACATATATACTCTTGGAAGTGGAGATGGTTGGCGAAAACTTAGAAACTTTAAATTTAAAACCCCCAAAGAATGGGGTCGAGGTATCTTTGCCAATGGAGCCCTGTATTGGCTGGACTGAGAAACAAACATGATCATCATCTTCGATTTGGCCGAGGAAAAGTTTGGTGAAAATCTTTCACCACCTCCTTTGCCACAAGATGTTTATGTGTGTTATTATAGGATTGGGGTTTCGAATGCGTCTGTGTCTTTTGATATTGATTTATTTGTCGAAGGAGCCATGTGTTATGACATATGGCTATTGAAAAAGAAGAATGATAACCTTGACAAGAAAGAGGGAGAGGAACATCAGTCGTTGGGTTGGAGTAAAGAGTTCAGGGTTTACGAAGGAGACAAATTTTTAGACATTACGAAGAGTGATGGTGTTTTAACTTACAATGGTTACTGTCTTTACATTCATGACTCAAGAACTTCAACCTCTAAAAGGCTGGTAGAGTTTAAGAAATCGCTTCTTCAAATATCCCCTCACTGGAACACCTTAGTTTCGTTGAAAGATTTAGGCGAAGAAGATACAAAAACAATGCGGTCAATTGGAATTCAGGAGACAGGAAGCCGTGATTTTCTTTCGAGCAGCTCTAGAAGGATGCGAACCCTGAATGTATATAAACTGGTATTCTTCCTTGAGTTTGATAATAATTTATTCATATCATTCTAGAAACTTAAATTGGCATATATTTTAAGTTACACTTTTATTAGTAGTGTTTTTTTTCTTCAAATTATTATTGTTTTCTTCATTCAATTACATCCAAAGTACAAATATTTACTCCCATTACGACAATGCTAAAATCACAAATCATGGAAAGGTGAAGTATTACAGAATGGCATAATGCGCTCGCTAGCTAGTAACCTGGCTTGATTTGGTCTCAGTAGTGGTGGTAATGACGTTTATCGCCAACTAAGTAGCTAGTCATGGGTCATCATGCTCAATGTTGTCTCACCTCTTATATAAACGTTGTTAAAAATTTGATCAACCAATTGGTTTACTTCAACCCGATTAGCATTATATATATATATTTTATTTTTTTTTGAAAGAAGTTTTTATTATTAATATAAAAAAAGAAAGTTTTCAAGAAGTGAAACAAAAAACACTGAGCCCAACAACCTGGGCCCAATAAAGCAAAAATTAGCACAAAATTACAAGCCCAAAAACAGAAACATAAGTAAGAACAGAGACTCATGGAAATCTATAGTAAATTGTATCTGTCTCTTCCAATCTTCTCATATCAGTAGGTTTAGTGCCATAGGAAATGATTTGACCCCTTTGTAGATTCCTTCCTTTTTTTGCAAAGTAGTCGGCAGAAAAATTTACTTCCCTGTAAACATGTCTAAAGTGAACTGAGTGCATCAATCTGTATATTCTTTCCCATCTTGTAATAACACTCCAAGGAAGTTTATTGCTTTGAAAAGCCAGAATGACTGCCCTTGAGTCTGTCTGTAAGATAATTTTGAAGTGATGATGTATGATAGCCCATTCCAAAGCACTAATGGTAGCCATCACTTCTGCAATGAAGTTTGTTGCTATCCCCAAACCCCCTGATTCAGCATAAATGAATCCTCCACTAAAGTTTCTAACCAGGAAACCATAGCCTGCTAGACCAGGATTGTTCTTTGAAGCACCATCACAGCATAAGAGAGGTATATCTTCTGAAGGTAAGTAGAAATAACAGGGGATATGCATAGTATTTTTGGTCTTTTTTAACTGGAAACCAAAGTAATCAAGAATTTTTTTGTCATAGTCTGAATCCCACATATGCCCTTTCAGCCTTACTTCACATTCTTGTACTCTGTGCCTAATTCTATGTATAAACCCCTTACTATCATGTTTTTAAATCATCAAAGTATATGTTGTTTCTAATTTTCCATATTTCAACTGTTGATGTAAAGGCAGTCATCAACCATATGTTCTGAACTACTGTACTTTTTCCTTTGCATCTAAGTAGAATATATTCAAAGGAAATAGGAGCATTGAAGCAAAAAATACCTGATAACCAGCTCCAAATCTCCTTGTTGAAAGAACAGTTCCAGAGAATATGATCCAGAGAGTCCTGATCTTTATGACAAAAGAAACATCTAGATGCAAAGTGGAACCCTCTCTTCTGAAGATTTTCCTCAGTAGCACATACTTGTCTAACTAACTTCCAAACAATTGCAGCTGTTGAAGGGTGAACACAATTTCTCCATATCTTCTTATAAATCTTTGTTTCAGCAAAGGAACTTCTAATCACATTTAATGCAGAAGATACAGAAAAAATACCTTGTTGATTTCCAGACCATATTAAGGTATTAGACCCATCTTTTAAAATAGGCAATTCTGAAGGAGAGAAGTATTTTATCATACAAGCAGGGATGTACCATGTACCATCCTTTATTAAATCTTGAACTTTCATATGTGGATGTTGAGAGATAAAGGGATCATTTGTAAAAACTCTCTCAATGGGCTCATCCAAAATCCATCTGTCCTTCTAAATAGAGATGCTAGCACCATCCCCTACAATCCATCTTGTGTATTCTTCATACTCTTGAATCACCCACTGAATACCAGGCCAAATTGAAGACTTTTTATAGTATTTTATCCAACATCCATTCTTATCTTTGTATTTAGCTAGGAAAAAGAGTGCCCAATCATCAGTAATTGAGTGCTCAATTCTCCAAAGTAATTTCATAAGCAGAGCTTTGTTTATGTCATCAAACTTCCTTAATCCCAACCCACCTTCAGATTTAGGAGAACACACCTTCTCCCAAGCCAGAGTAATAAATTTCCTTTCCTCTGCATTACCTGACCATAAGAAGTTTTTAACAATTCTTTCACAGGCTAAGATGACTTTTGATGGCCACTTGTATATGGACATATTGTATAATGGGATACTACAGAGATCAGATTGAACCAGAGTAATCCTTGCTTGAAATGAAAATAATTTTCCAATCCATGTAGCTAATTTCTTCTGCAGCATCTCAACCAATGACCAAATATGTTCAGATCTTACTTTCCCTGGCATAAGCATGATGCCCAAGTACTTGTCAGGAAAATTAGCTATATCCAGCTTCATCAGTTCAGAAATAAAATTTTTCCTTGCCAACTGAAGTACCATCAACAAATAGCTTACTCTTAGCAATATTTATAACTTGTCCAGAAGCTACTTGGTAAGATAAGTAACTCAGATAAGTTTTCCAAACTTTTCTTACCTCCATTCTGGGTTGTTAATGGCGGCGCCTGGCGGCCGAAGGCCGCCAATTTTTTTTGGCGTTTTGAGAAAAAGGCATTTTGGGATAAAGGCGGCGCCTTGGGCCGATTCCGGCCAACTTTTCAAAAATCCTGGCGCCGACTTGCTGAGTTGGGGAAAGGAAA
>JAJJMA010052976.1:0-17077 GCA_023529015.1 Papaver nudicaule | reverse complement strand
AAGATCATGGAATCTCACCAGGGATTCAACATATCCGGATACAGTAAAGGCTTCAACTTTTATGTCATTAGAGTGAACAATGAAGAAGACAAACAACATCTCCTAACCAAAGGTTCTTGGGTTGCTTTGGGAAGTTTCATGGTGCTGATTGAAGTTCCAGCTGGAGGTTTTACAAATTTCAACCCTTCAAAGTTTGAGCACATCCTGATGAAAATACACCTCAAGAGATTTCCAATTCAGATGACAGGATGGAAGGCTCTCTATGACATCATCAAACCAGCAGGAATCCTTCAAGCAGCTATGAAACCTTATTGTCATGATGAAGATGAAAAGTATGTTGACACTATTATTTTGCTCACCCTCAAGAACAAAATGCCAACATGAATGTGGGCAAAAGTTGGGAAAGTCAAAACTAGGATTGAATACAACTACTCCATTACACCAAAGCTCTGTCAAAAGTGTAGAATCCCAGATCATAAAGAGAACCTTGTGAGATTATAATACAGGAGGAGAAAAATGAAAATCAGTTCCATGCCTTAAATCTTCTTGAGAATAGTAAAACTAGTAACAAAACTCAGGATGATGAAGATGACTCCTCCACTGGCTCTGACCATGTTGCTATCCCGGTGTTAAAGATTGAAACTGCAAAACCTCTTAGAGTTCCTGCTTTCAATGGCATAAAAAGTATGTTTGCTGAAATGAAGAGAAATGAACTGGAAAAAGAAAGAGATGAAAGCTCCCGTGACACTGAAAGACTAGACTCCATGGAGGAATCTGAGGCAGGATAATGGATATCCTTTCATCAACAAACCAAACAAAAGTGCTTTCAGGGCTGACTTTGAAGAATTCTCAAGTGGCAGTGGCAGTCAAGAGACCAACACAAGGAGGCAAAGGAAATTCACTAGAATAACAAACTCTATCAAGAATGCTGCCAGAAATGTAAAGGTTATCAAGAGCAGCCCTGTTTCAATACCACCTGGATTTGAACACATTGCTGAGAGGAAAAAGATGGAGGGAAAGGATGGAAAAGGAATTGCTAGACAACTTGAACCAGACGTTGAAAGCACTGCAAGTATGAGTGAAGATAACAGTGAGAAAAATCCAGGATGCACCAAGAAGAAGAGGAGCTTTAATGACAATGAAGTTGACAATCAGAGTTACAACAAAGACTGCCAAAGCCTAAGCTCTAAACTTAACCAGGATGAGAAGATTCATCTGGAGAAAGTGAACAACCAGGCCAAGGAAAAGGATATTTGCAAGGAGGTAACCCTAAAAACTAAATTCTGATTTCAATAACAAGTGGTTTAAGCATGATCTACTCCTTGCTAGTTTAAGTTGCTCCATCTTATTAATTAAGAATTTACATATCAACATAAGGAAAAACTATCCAGAAATATCCTATTTCTGGGAGTTTATTAGTATCCTAAGTTGGAACTGCCAAGGTCTAGGGCAGAAAGATACCCAAAGTCATCTAAATGACTTGTTAAACAAAGAAAACCCTGATATTGTTTGCCTTAGTGAAACCAAACAGCAGAACAATAACATGGAGAAAATCCTTTGAAAACTCAATGTGGAAAATTTCTGGCTTGTTCCTCCTGTGGGTTAAGCAGGAGGGATGGCCATTATATGGAAAAAACATCTTACTGTCAATATAGAAAGTTGGGAGGACAAACAAATAAATGATATGGTAAATGATGGCATTAACAACCAGAATTTTATGGTCACTGCTCTGTATGGTAGTCCATACCCAAACCAAAAAGTGGACTCTTGGGCACTCATATCTACCATGGCCCCTCCATCTCTGGGCCTTGGGTGATCATGGGTGACCTGAATGTTGTTCTCTATGCTAAGGGAAAAAAAAGGAAGAAAACCATTTGATATAGCAAAGAAGCAGACACTTTCCTTGAAATAATATCTGATTGTGCCCTCCAAGATCTGAATTTCAATGGTTATCCATTCACATGGTGTAACCAAAGAACTGATATAGGAAGAGTGGAGGAAAGACTGGATAGAGGCCTTAGTAATGATGAATGGATAGAAAGGTTCCCAAAAACCAATATCTTCCATCTCATTGCTAGGGGCTCTGATCATAACCCTGTTATTCTGAAAACAAACCCAGTCTGGAAGGATGGGAACTATCCTTTCAAATATTTTGGGGGATGGATGAATCACCCAGATTGTAAGAAAGTTATACAAGAAGCTTGGGAGGAACATTGCAGGGGATCACCAAGTTTTGTTGTCACTAAAGATTAAATTATGTTCAAAAAGGTATAAAAAATTTCAATAGACACCTTTGGGAACATAAAAACTAATATCAACAAGATACAAAACAAGATTGCCAAGCTTGTTATCTTAACTGATAGGCCCTATGATGAGATGAAGAAACTGGAAATTTCTCTCCAACAGTGGAAAGACATTGAGGAAGACTTTTGGAAAACCAAGAGTATACACAATGCCATTGCCCTGGGAGACAGAAACACCACTTTCTTCCATAATGCTGCCAGGAATAGATATAGAAGGAACAGAGTTGAAACTATAAAAAACAAAGGTGGGATTTGGATAAATGAAAGAGATGAAATTGCTAAGTGCTTTACTGAACACTTCAGCAACATCTCTAACACTTCCAATCCTGAAATCAACATAGAGCTTATCAACATGATTCCCACAATCATCACTGAGGAGGATAACATTTTCCTTCTTAGAGTCCTTGATGATATGGAAATCAAAAACACTCTCTTTGGCATGGAAGGAAATAAGGCCCCTGGGCCAAATGGCTTTGCTCCAAACTTCTTTCAACAAAACTGGGATATCACTGGAAGGGATATAATCAACATGGTTCAAGGTTTCTTCACCAATGGACATTTGCTAAAGGATATGAATGATACTTTCATCTCCTTAATTCTTAAGGTTCAGAATCCTACCTCTCCAGTGGATTTCAGCCAATTGCTTGATCGGTCGGAAAACCAACTCTTGTAATACCGCAAGTGCACGGTGTCGAAGATGCAGACAACGACAAGTACGGGTTGTCCCACAGAGAGTGTTTGAGATACTGATGTAGAATTAGAATAAATAAATAAAAATCAAGATGAAAGAATAGAAACCAATATGAAAAAAGACGTCAGGGTTTCAGGAATCCATTGTAAAACCGAATTTCTCTCAAAAGATATGTTTGGTCTCGATCAAATATAGATTCTCAAAGTGCTCACTATACATGGCATAGAGAGTCAAGGAAAAATCATAAAACGATAAAAGATAGGATCGGTAGAATGGTTTCATTTCAATACCGATCTATGTAGTATACATGGCATAAAACATGATGGGATTTAAACGAAGAACCATTAACGGAGACACTCAAACAAATATTTATTAAGCACAAAAGATAGACTTTATTCAAGAAAACAAGTAAACCGACATTCACAACTTCATCCCTACGCCCTAACAAGAAAACTAGCACAATATGGCTTTCTCAAAAGCCATGAAAAATATGAGAAGAAACAAAGTAATAAAACCCTATTTTCCCCTATATAAACCCTTGGTAATCATCAACTGGACCCTTGGCTTGGTCGACGACAGATTGCAGTACAGAGAAGTTTTCTCTAAACTGAAACAAAAAGAGGAAAAGTCGACTGTCAGTTTTAAGACTAAGAAGGGGTGGCCCTTATCGAAAGGCCTGGATTCTAACAACAGGGCTGCTCCCATAACTCCAATAGAAACAATTGTGCCCGCTTCCAGTAATTTTGTCTTTGAACTTCTTTTTGCCTTCTTTCTTGTCGTAATGTCGGAATTGCTTGTATCTTCTTGTAAATTGCTTAAGACGATATTATTAATCACAATAACGAGTCGTCGCTAGTGCAAATATGAGTGTAAATATGTAATATTTATGCGCTCATCATTGCTCTCTGTAACACCACCTACAAGATTATATCTAAAATTATAGCCCAGAGAATGAAATCCCTCCTAAGCAAGATCATTTCTCCCTACCAATCTGCTTTTATTCCAGGCAGACAGATCCATGATAACACAATAATTGCTCAGGAAATCATTCATACTATGAGAACCAGGAGGGATAAAAATGCTTGGTTTGGATTAAAAATAGACATGTCAAAGGCATTTGACAAAGTCAAATGGAAATTCCTTATGGCTATTCTCTGCGGAATGGGTTTTAACACAACATGGTGCAACCTAATAATGCAGTGCATTAGCACAACAAGCCTAGTTGTCATGTTAAATGGTGTCCCATGCAATTTCTACAATCCAACAAGAGGTTTAAGGCAGGGGGGCCCCTATCCCCATACCTATTCATCTTATGCATGGAAGTCTTTTCCAGGGCTCTGTTGAATGCTGAGAACAATGGAGAAATCCATGGCATAAAGATTGTTAACTCAGCCCCATCTGTTAGTCACCTCCTATTTGCTGATGATTGTGTAATCTTTTGCAAACCAAAGAAGAAGGAGGCAAACAGAATCACTGAAATAATAGATATCTTTAGCAATTGTTCTGGCCGAATGATAAATCTGGCAAAATCTGACATATTTTTTTAGCAAAAATACCACTGAGGAAACAAAGCTGGAGATAACCAACATGCTGGGGGTTAAGAGCATACATATGAATGATACATACTTGGGCAATCCTATGTTCACATGAATCTAAGATTAAAGCTTTCAAACCCATAATCAACAAGATGAATAATAGGCTCACTGGATGGAAAAACAAGATCATATCCCCAGCTGGGAAAACTGTCCTCATTAAAAACTCTACATCCACTATGGCTTCTTATCAGATGTGTACTTTAATCATACCAAAAACTCTCCTTGATGAGATGGATGCCATCCAGAGAAGGTTTTTCTGGGGAAAAGATCCAGACCATTCAAAAGGTCTAATCCTCAAAGCCTGGAGATCTATGTGTAGACCAAAGGGAGAGGGAGGTCTAGGTTTCTTAAAGTTGGAAGAATTCAACCTAGCTCTCATAGCTAAATTTGGGTGGAGATTGATAACTCAACCAGATACTATGGCAGCTAAAATCATGCAAGCAAAATACTATTCTGAAAGTGATATAATGAAAATAAACCCCAAACCCAAAGATGTTGATTCTTGGGTGTGGAAAGGTATTATGAAAGGGATAGCCTATATCCAAAAGTATAGCACTTGGATTGTAGGAAATGGTGAGAGAATCAACATATGGAATGATATCTGGATTCCTGGCCAAGTTGTATCTCTACCAAAACCAATACACTGCCCTGATGGCATAGACAAAGTCACTGATTTGATGACAAATGACTAACTGGAATGATAATCTGTTAAATTCGTTTTTTCATCACTCAGTTGTGTCTACCATCAAAAAGATAGAAATAAAGCCAAACACAAAGGATATTGTCAGATGGTCATTAACCAAAGATGGTAACTACATTGTGAAGTCCTTATACAAAGAACTCACTAAAGACACAAGTAATGGTAACATTAAGAATGCTAACTGGATGGTTATCTGAAACTTAGGCACCACACCCTCTATCCAACTTTTTGTTTGGAAAGCTGCCCATGGCATCCTTCCAACTCGTGAAAAAGTTGGGAAAATTCTAAGCTACATAGACCCTATATGCAAGATGTGTAGGAGTCAGAAAGAGACCCAATCTCATCTCTTTATGCACTATCATTTTGTGGCAGAAGTATGGAAAGGTCTCTCTTTGGATCTGAATTATGTTTACAAAAATTTCACTGTTTTCCATGAGTGGCTCTCTGATACACTCCTTCATCCCAGAAGTAGGAATACTAAAATTGGATGGGCAGAAATGTGTATGATTGTTATATGGCATATATGGAAGGAAAGGTGTAATGTGAGTTATACCAATTCAAAACCTTCTGTAACAACCACCATTGCTCTGATAAAAAAATATATAACAAGTTACAGAGCAAGCATGGACAAAGAGAAAAATAACATAAGGCACATTGAGTACACTATGGGAAAAGCCAATGAGAGAGTTATTGATTTCACTCTCAACTGGACCACTCGTGATATTGGTGGCCTGAAAATGAACATGGCTTACACTTATAACAGGAACAATAATAGAGAAGATATTAGTTCTTGCAAGCCACACCAACAAAGGAATGATGCAAAGACAGACTGCCTCTGAAGCTTTCACCTGGGCCTGGAACCTCCAACAACATATGGATTTCCAGTCTGACTCTGTTTGTGTGATGAAGCAGCTGAAGAGAAGACATGCAGAGAGCATTAGTAGAAGACACACTCTCAGACAGAAGAAGAAAGAAGCTTGTGACATATCTAATTTCTCTACTACTACTCATATTGTTAATCTGTTGGCTACTAATCTTGCTAGGATCACTACCATCTGGAATAGAACTACTTACTGGGGAGCTAACAACTCGAATCAATTACTCCAGGAACTCTTATATAGTAGTGTTTTAATTCAACAAGATGATGGGCTTGTTGAAAAAGCAGGGGTACCGAAATACAACCAACTTTTCGTTTGGGCTCGTGAGACTTATGGTCAGATCTGGACGATCTCAAAAATCAATATCCAGATCTGTTAACCTGAGTTTGGATCACAAGGATCAGTCCAACGCAAGACAGGGTTTTGGTAAATCCAAGGGATGGATTGAGGACAACGATCAGGTTTGTTAATAACATAATTCTTGTGTTTGCTTTAATTATATAATCAGAGAATATAATGCGGAAAGTAAAGCACACAAGACACTAGAGATTTTTTTAACGAGGAAAGTACAACTTGTAGAAAAACCTCAGGACCTCCTCCAGACTGAACACCGCAAAGTACAAACTGACTACAAACACTAGCCTACTATAAGACTTCGGTCTGGGATGTAGCAGATACCAGTTCCAACCCTCCAAGCGAACTGGCTACTGTCGCACTCCTTACGTCTCTAGATCCCCCATAGATCGTCACGCACTTGATTCCCCTAGCTAGCGTCCGTTACAGGCCTAGGAGTTGCTTTAACCGCTATTAAAGGCTTGTGTCAACAATTCCGGCTTTGCAACCTCAATTGTCAACTGTATGTTTGAACTGTCCTCTATCAGTTTGACATACACAGAGTGACTTCCTTCGGATTGCTCCAGGTTATACGGAAATCTACTTACAAGCGGGGGCTGACAAGTAAACCGAGTAAACTATGCCCAACTTGTCTCTACCTCAGTTGTAAAAAGAATCACTTAAGAAACTTATACAACTGGAGCTAACTAGGTCTTACAACTAAGAGTGCAGCCGTGCGTTGCTTCCTTTCGAAACCATGTGTGTAACGTATCAGTTCTTGAATGGCCTTATATCAGAAGAGAAGGACCGTAGAATAGACAAGAACGTGATCAGGTTACCAAGGTTACAAGTGTTTTTACCTGGAAAAACAATGCACCGTCTCTGGGTACTTTCGTAGTGTTCGAGATCAAAGTCGAACAAGATGAGCCTAAACCAAGTCAATGGCCGTTAACGTCCTGCTTCGGTCACAGAGAGGATAGAGGTTGATCTAGGGAGGGAAACAGCAAAGAAACTTGAGATCAGGTTGAGGATGTGTTTTGGGTGTAAGAGTTCAAGATTTCCGTCGTGAAGGTGACTGGAAATCTCCAAGGCTAGAAGTGTGTTGGGTTGCTCAGGTGTGTTTACTTCTGAGGCTCTGGTTTATTCAGGTGTTCTGAATATCTAGTTGTTTCTGGAAAGATGATCTGCCTTAGAAGATAGAGGAGACCTCTATTTATAGTTTTGAACTCACCCTGATCTCTCGACAGAGAAGGTGGAAGTCGTGGAAGAGTGGGGGAGTGGAGGACATGAGTTGGTTTTCGTAACTGCCTGAGTTGTGTAGAACATGTCCACTCGCGCCATCTTCTCGTAACTGTCCACTATCTCTATCAGTTTCTTTCGACTGCCGTAGACCGCCAGACCAATACCCCAAAAGTTATCCCCCCGTGTGATATTTTGATGCCTCGAGTGATACGAAGATATTGCGTAGTTGAGTTGAGTTGAGTCTGAGTAGAGTCGTATGACTAATTGTCATGACCACCATGAGTGTGGTGCCCCCAGGACACGAGTATAGGAGTGGCCTTGGTTGTTGGCCAAGGCCAGGAGTTCATAACACCATTGGCTTGTGGCGCCATAGCCCAAGGGGCTACCTCCAAAGCGCT
Organism: Papaver nudicaule; assembly: GCA_023529015.1. Lineage (NCBI taxonomy): Eukaryota > Viridiplantae > Streptophyta > Magnoliopsida > Ranunculales > Papaveraceae > Papaver > Papaver nudicaule. The sequence goes on along the minus strand of JAJJMA010052976.1, from coordinate 8,937 downwards.
TTAGCGCTAACCTCGTTATAGTGGCGCCACGGCCTTGGCCTTTTGGCCAAGTGTAGATGGTGGAAAATGAGAGAGGGACAAAATTATCAAAACACTCTCGAAACCATGTCTTATTAAAGACAGTCGCCTATTCAGGCTCATCTTTGTAGCTCAGGGTGCAATCCATTCCATGAAGCTAAACCCTCTATGAGCTCTCTCTTATAACTCCGGTGGGGAGGGTAATGTCATAGAGCAGTATCAATGATCTCACCAACATATTAAACCCATCGATCAGCTCAGAGCCGGACCTCGCTTGATGGTACACAGTGAAAGATCAACAGAGACGTATCCTCATGGATTTCCTCTTAAAATACGACTCAATACACGAGTCTTGGTGCAAACCTTAGAAATATCGAAGCTCCAGGCCGGTCCAGAGCTCTCTGAGAAGCATACACCAGCCTAAATAGGCCTAAGCGGACCCAATCCCAAATTCAGGATGGTCTAGCATACCATGGATAAACATGCCATGACCTCAAGTGTGTTGTAGCATAAGCACTCACACCACGACTAAGGCACAGGCTGCCCAAAGTCGAGCTTGGCCAGAGGCCAAATCCATAAACGCCACATAGCATGGCACCACAAACCATGAAAAACCATGGATCAGCCTTGGCCAAGAGGCCAAGGCCATGGCACAAGGCGCCGCAAACTTACTTGACCTTGGCCAAAGGCCAAGGCCATAACGAAAAAATAGCCGCAAACAGGCCAGGCCTTGGCCACAAGCCAAGGCCGTGGCGCCATACTTCATGGCGCCACAATAAATATGCTTTGGCCAAATGGCTGTGGCGCCATACTTCATGGCGCCACAATGAATAGGCATTAGCCAAACAGAAAATCGTGGCGCCATAATTCATGGCGCCACAACAGGATGGCCTTGGCCAAAGGCCAAGGCCGTGGCGCCATGCGCCACACGACTAGCGCCAAAAGCGCATTCTGAGCTAACCTTGGCCAAGGGCCAAGGCTGTGGCGCCATGAGCCATGGCGCCACCATAACTAACGCCAAAGGCGCGTTCCAAACCAAACTTTGGCCATGGGCCATGGCGCCATAAGCCATGGGCCATGGCGCCATAAGCCATGGCGCCGCCATAACTAGTGCCATAGCGCAATCAAGCACTTGTGGCCTTGGCCAAAAACCAAGGCCACTCGACATCACACCATGTTTGTCACGACAATCAGTCGTACAACCCTACTCTACCCAACTCAACTACGCAATAGTCGCGTATCACTCACTAGAGATATCAAAACGTCACACGGGGGGATAACTTTATGGGTATTGGTCTGGCGGTCTACGCCAGTTGAAAGAAACTGATGGAGATAGTGGGCAGTTACGGGAAGATGGCACGAGTGGGCATATTCCACGCAACTCAGGCAGTTATGGAAACCAACGCATGTCCTCCACTCCTCCATTCCTCCACGACGTCCACCTTCTCTGTCGAGAGATCAGGGTGAGTTCAAACTATAAATAGAGGCTTCCTCTATCTTCCAAGGCAGAACGTTCAGAACAACTAGAACACCGAGAATATCCAGAAAACACAGAGCCTCAGAGAAAAACTCCTGAGAATCTAAACTCGTTCTAGCCTTGGAGATTTCTAGTCGACTTCACGACGGAAATCTTGAACTCAAACACCCAAAAACTCACCTTCAACCTGATCTCAAGTTTCTTCGCTGTTTCCCTCCCTAGACCAACCTCTATCCTCTCTGTGACCGAAGCAAGGTGGGAACGGCCATCCTTGGTTTAGGCTTGCCTTGTTCGACTTTGATCTCCGAGCACTACGAAAGTACCCAGAGACGGTACACTTGTTTTTGCAGGTAAAAACAGTTGGCGACCACAGTGGGAGATCATTCTCTCGGTTCCAGAGAAGCTTGCTCAAAGATGGTTGAACTAAGGTCGGGATAGGATACCAAGAACCCCAACTCTTCAACAGATGGTGTTGCAGCCCCCAACAAGACACCTACCAACCCACCTGCATCCAGCAATATGCCTAACGCCCCTGTTACCCTAGGTAATCCCTCTTCAACACCCGTCATCCCAGCTATCCCTATCACCCCCGTTACCCCCAGCGCTCCGAGCCACACTTCCAGCAAGAAATCTCCTTCCACAGCTAAAGTCAACACTGCTGCCGACAAAGGAAAAGGAGTATCGGGAGCATTAACCATGGAGGAGTTAGCCAAACGACAGGACGACCTCGCAGAAAGCCAAGTCAAGATGTTCGATACTCAGATAGGAATTCTGGATTGTCTCAAGGCCCTAACCTCGAAGCTGTCAAGTTCACCAGTCAAGGAGACCCGTGAAGCCGCCACCGCAGGTACCCACTCGACTGTTATCCACATCCGAGACGACGAAGCGCCTTCTCTCCCCGAAGAATCTCGGCAAAGAGGAGGACAACCGTCCCGTTATGTCACGGCGGACGACTTGGAGAGGCTGCTACGAAGCCGAGAAAGAGATATGGTGTCACCCATCCACCAGCATCAACCACCGTACCCGCACGAAGTCCAGAGGATCGCTCTCCAAAGGGTACATGTCACCCATGTTCTCCTTGTATGATGGAACGGGGAATGCACGTGAACACATCTCGCGATTTTTGGAGTCCCTGGGGGAACACGAGTACAACCATGTTTTAAGGCTCAAAGAATTCTCAAAGTCTCTCACTGGAAGAGCTTACACCTGGTATAACAATCTTGCTCCGAACAGCATTGGGACCTGGGGCGAAATGGTGAGCGCATTCTACCGCAAGTACTTCTTCGTATCTGAGCAGATAACGTTGTCCGACCTCGGAAGGATGTTCCAGAGGCCTAGCGAACACCCGAACGACTACGTCAAAAGATTCTGAATTCAAGCCCTTGATTGCCACGATCCGAACGTCACGGAACAGCAGTTAGTGGAGCTTTGTATCAACGGGATGATCCCTGTTTATCGAGCCCTCTTGGAGAACCTCCGCTTCCAGACCTTCTCCAAACTTCATGAAGCTGCAAAGAGATCTGCCACCACTGCACCCGCTCTGCTGGAAAGAGCTAAACCCCTCAGGAGTGAAGAAACTCGTGCCACTCGTGGTGACAGGAGGCTGGTTAACAAGCAGTACAACAACAACTTGCCATCCATGGGCGCTGTCAGCGAAGGAGGGAAGAGAAAAGGAGGCGTCACCGAGGTAGCACACCCGAAACGCGCTAATTCGACTCCGGAAACTCCAAACAAGAACACGAACCAAGGAGGACCGCAACAACCGGAGATGCGGAGGCAGAAGGCCAGACCAGAAGTACCGGATTACCCGTTCCCCATGGAGGAGGTACTTGAGCTACTAGACACTTGGATCCAGGACGGAGTAATCGCGCTTCCTACACCTCAACGACCTCCTACAGCTGAAGAAGTTGCAAGCCCCAGGTATTGTCGTTACCACCAAGTTACTACTCACTCTACCAGGGACTACTTCACCCTTAAGCGGATTTTTCAAGCCAAGGTGGAGTCTGGAGAACTGCACCTGGGGAATGAAGGAGTATATCAAAACCCTCTGCCTGTTCGAGCATTCACACTCCCAGAACAACCAGTGAATAAGAGGGTAGAGGAGATAATGTACCAGCTGTGTGAGACCCTTTGTCTCTCGAAATCACAGCGGAAAGATATGTTCACGGCGCTCAACATGGTAGTAGCAGGGAAGCGCCTACCTTTCAAGGAAGTCCACAACCATACGATACCCAAACAGGAGCCACAAGCCGGAATACAAGGCTGGGGACTCCTCACAACCACTCGAGTATCTGATGCTGAATTCTCGAAGACGCTCATCGACCCAGGATCCCCGGTGAACATCATCTCAGTTAAGACTCTCAGAGCCGCCAATATCCCACGAAGTCAAGCTGTCCGTGCCCCAACCATCATCAAGGGCCCTGACGGAGCCGAAGTACGGACTTACGGATGGATCGACCTCCCCGTCAAAATCGCCACGATCCCAACCATAGCGGAGTTCCACATTGTCAAGGGAGTAGTCGAAAGCGACATGGTACTGGGACGCCCGTGGATCTACAACAACCAGGAGGCACTCCCCCTGGAGTTCATGAAATGGTTTGTACAGGAGAGCAACGAAGCAGTAACCACGCCCGCGGAGCCCTCGGAAACCGACGGAAGCCCCCTCAACCAAGAAGGTATTTCGTCCACCTCTCTTGTATTTGACAACCCACATGCACCGAGTCGCTGGGGACTCGCCACTACCCGAAAGGAGAACCCGGGAAAACCCGTGATAGACATCGGCACCGCTATCAGAATCTTCATCAAAGCCCTTCAGGAGTCTGGAGTTGTGCGTGACAAGCTAAGATCCGAGGAGAAGGCGAACTCATCCCTTATACCGTCCCACTCGAAGCCCTAGAGACCATCCCGGGTTTCGGAGAATACGCGGGGCTGTTCAACCTCAAACAAGAGATTGGGGAGAACGCAAACACATATATGGAAAGGTTTAGCCAGAGGGTGAAGGAACTCTTTCCTGATCATGGTTCAACCCCCGCCATACCGGCTATGGGATCGAATTCAGTCTAGCAAGGTCTTCACCAAAAACCTTAAGGAAGGATGACACTAAGCCTCCTGTTTATTGTATTTTCATTCCTCCAAAGCAACGCATCATAGCGTGCAGTAGATAGGGTTTCCATGATTAGCAGATAGGATTTCCATTTTAGCAAAATTAATTAAGAAAAGCATTTTATTTCAATATCCCTTGAAAAACATAACCCAATCCAACCAACAGAAAATACCTACGAAAGCTAGAAAAGGGAAGGAACCCCACACTAATAAAAATATAGCACGCCTAATCGAGAATATCATTCAAGACCCTGCTAGGTCCACCCTTGCAGAACAGCCTTAGTCGTTCCAGCTCCTCTTCCTCCTTCTCCAGCTCAGCTTTCAACTCTGCTACCTTCTTCTCTTTCTCTTAGAGGATCTCCAGAGACCCTTGAGCCTTAGCCTTTTCGAACCTATCTCGCAACCAAGCCACATTGAAACCCTTAGACTCAGCTACAACTATAGAATCCTCCCAATCTTGGACGTCAAGCGGATCTGCGGAATTAATGGATTGGACAACCATCTCGGAGACCCTCGACAGCAGAACGTCAACTATCGACTCGGAGAGCAACCTCTGCTCCCTCTCATGGGCAATGTGGCCGAACCTCCTCCAAATACTGGTGTATAACGCCTCGTACTTACTTGCTACTGGGAAATTGCCCACCAAGACGTACCCGGATCGAACTCGACTAACAGACGAAGGAAAGGCCGCCCCAGCACCAGGATAAGGAGACTCCACATCCGTACCACCGTTAGTCGCCTCCACAAAATCAGAAACAACTTCCTCGGTAACCGCGGGAGGACTGGTACCCACGTCGTCTTCGGAGGTCTGTTCTTGAAGAATGGTCGTTCCTGGATCATCAGGAACAACTTCGTCGAGAGCTCCAGAGGTGTTCGCGTTGTCTTCCAAGTCATCCCCGCTCTCTAACGGCTCCATGTCCTCCGAGACGGCATCAACACGACTCTCGCCTCCCTGTTCCTGTATAGACGGGATTATAGTTAGGCGACATTGATGAGGCGAAGACAAATCTGAAAGAGGAAAGATCAACAAACTCCAACGAGCTCCACCTGGGTGAGCGTGCAGTCATGAACCTCGGTAAGAAGAGGAGAGGAAGCCTCAAAATCGGCACAAGTCAGCTCGTCTACCTCCTTCCGCACCTCAAGACTCACATCGATGTCTACCTCCTTCCTCATCTCAAGGCTTGCATCAATCGGACCATCTATCCCCTTCGTCGCCCTCACATCATCAACTGGGGACTCCGTGGGACCATCACACCCCACCGGTATTAAACCCTACAGAAACAAAGGAGGAAGATCAACCAAGGGAGAGTGGGTGTATATCTGTATAAGACAGAGGGCTTCCACGAAGTAAAAGCTACTTACTCGAAATGGGAAGGGACACGAGCTCGCCGAAGGAGCAATGAAACAACCCTCGGGTAATTCCATCCTGTTGCATTTAATCTTCTTCTTAGGTTGAATCAACGAAGGAGGCGCCATCTGCCACCAGGGGAAGGAATCTTGTTAAGATAAGTAGGACAAGCAAAGCATGTACGTGAACATTCAGAAAGGAGACTACCTGAGGTGTTAGAGTGAAAGTGTGCCTATCGCTCGCATTCAGCTTCTTTACAAAGTTGCCTAGAACCGTCAACGTGTAATCCCAGAACAGATTATATTCGGGAGTGACCTTCGATAACCTACCGGCCTCCAAGAAGACGACTTTCCTCCCCGGATCCTGGGTAGGGTCTAAATACGTACGCAGATCATCCCCAGGTGGAGGGAGAGAACGTTCAAAAGGCACATCCTGATCAAATCCCATAAATCGCGCTGCTCTATCAATGTTATACGTCTGCCTCACCAGTATTCCCTGATAGAAGCCGAAGATGAAGCCGGAAACGCTGCTGCACATGAACACCTGTTGCCCGTAGTGAGCGAAGTTATCAAGACCCCGAGACCCGGAGTGCAAAACGACTTCGTCTCCTTCAGTTGCAATTTCGAATTGATAGACTCTATCATCGTAGACCTTGCACCACGGACGGAAGCAGACACAGTCACCTCTGTCCAGAAAATCTATCAACCTTGCTGAGTCCTTGGGATGCTTGTCACTCCACCACATGATCCTGGCGTACTCCAAAGAATCTGAAGGAAGACCCCCTTGCGGAGCATAATGCACGTAGTGTTCCCACAAGAAAGCTTGGAGAAAAGGGAGATTGATGAACGATGAAACGCGACCCGTGGAAGAACTAGACATGTTCTCAGCCAGAGCACTTAGATGTGCATACTGAGACCCAAGGAACAGACTCCCAATTGGCAAAGGCATCCCTCGCGCCAGCCAAACCGCGTAAGGAACAACGGAAGGCTTCAGTGTCCCAATAGGATCGTCCTCGAATATATCTCGTGACAACCAGAGCGTGAGGAATGCAGCTATGATCTTGGTATTGCTGAGAGCGTCGACTCTACCTCCAGATGAATACCAGTGACAAATCCACCTCGTATAATTCTCATCAGCGGAAGCATTGGGTAAATAAAGCTCACTGATCTTCGTCTCTATTCCCTCGATCAAAGCGTCGTGAAGAAACCCCGGTTGATCCTGCGGGAGGCTACCGAGCACTGGAAGATGATACAGAGATGATACCGCCTCCAAGGAAATGGTGACCTCTCCATAGCCTGTAACAGCGATGTTCGTAGACCTACACCAGCGAGAAGCGAATGCCACAACACCGTCGACATCGGCATGCACTGTCAACTTCCCAGATGCTTTCAATGCATGTTCAACCCCGACGCCTTCCAAGATAGCATACACCTTCTTGTCGTTCAACATGGATTCTAACCAAGGGATCCACTGATCCAAGGGAGCTCTCGGACCGCGGAAGTCGACAGAGGAAGCTTCATAGTCGCCTCGTTCCAAGGAGAACCTGATGATCTCACCAGGCGTGACGACTGGAGACGGAAACTTAGTCCTGCTATTATACCTTGGAGCAAAACGAGCCTCTGGATTATCCCGATTAGTAAGCGGAGTAGTCCTCTTGCCAATATATTTGTACGCATCAAAGAACTTGTCCTCAGAACTAGGCGCAGCAGTAACAAGGAGCGCGGGAAGGACGCCATTGCTTCGCTTCCTCTACAACATACAAACGGAGGTCGAGTAAGTTATCACATTCTCTAATTACATGAACGCCCAGGCATGAACACTTAATAGAATGCATATACGAAAAATTAATGCATGCGCGCGGTGCCATAGCCATGGCACCGCCAACTCGGCTTCAATCAACGATGAAGCCACCCTAAAATATGCGTACATATGTAAATGCATGTGGCGCCATATTCATGGCGCCGCCTATAGTCTGGCTTCAACCAAACTGAGGCCATGTAAAAAAAAAAAAAATAATAATAATAATAAAAAATTGGCGGGTCTGTGCATGGCGCCATAATTCATGGCGCCAGCAAGCCTAACCAAGCCCTGGCGCCGTGGCGCCACTAATCTTTCATGGTGCCACACCTTGTGGCGCCACCAAATTTCCCGTGCATATATATATATATATATATATAAAAAAAATAATAATAATATATTTATAAAAAAAAAAAAAAAAAACCTAGGTCACTTGAAAACCCTAGTTTACCTTATTGCTCTGCGTTGTAGCCCCCCTCGATGACATGATGAGCGAGATCACAAATAGAGAAAATAATAGGGAAGAAGATAATCAGAAAGAAGAAGAAAACTACTCTGAGAAAACCTATTTTTATCCCTCTTTTCTTTGATAAAAAGGTTTAACCTAGACACGAGTATATATATACATATATGTATGGAATCCCAGTCCCAGTGGGACTCTCGAAAGAAAGGGAAGGAGAGAAACCTGCCGCCTTACCCAAAACAAAACAAAAAAAAAAAAAAAAAAAATAAGAAAAAAAAAGAAAAGAGAGAAACTTTGCGGCGCGGATTTCGAGGCACCATCACCATGACGCCATGACCGCATCCACGCCAAAACTCGTGGCGCCATGGCCATAGCGCCATGGCCACCTCTCCCATACGCGTCCACGCCAAGAACTTGTGGCGCCATGGCCATAGCGCCATGGCCACCTTTGCCCACGTGCATGCACGTCCCTGCATAAAAAGAAGAAAAACTTTCTCTGGCATAAAATTGCTCTCGACTGTTAAGATTATTCACATTGAGACCTAGCCTTAGAAACCCCTTTAAAATATAACGACAACAACACACAACGATGATAAGGGAGAACGCTAAAACCCTTAAAAGATAACATCACCATCTGAGTGCTTAGCATGAAACATTTCTGTTCCACACTAACCAGGGGACTTTCTGTAGATGGTGGAAAATGAGAGAGGGACAAAATTATCAAAACACTCT
>JAJJMA010052970.1:0-13573 GCA_023529015.1 Papaver nudicaule | reverse complement strand
TACATTTAGCCTTTGATGTTATATGTTTTCAGTCTTCAATTACTGTTCTGATTACCTTCGGTATTGATCTTGTGGTCTTCGCACCATTGAATCTCAACTAAACTACTGTATGTATGAGTAGATCTGATGAATATGGCTCCTTGAGTACCTATGCAGATTTTCTACTCGTACAACCGAAGTGATAATGAAACTAAATGAATAAAAACTGAGAAAAAACAACAACAAATAACTAGGGAAAAGCGAATAGGAGAGCAATTAAAGAAAGAGGTGAAGAAAATGAGTAAGAGTTGCAGGAAGGATAAAGAAGAGAAAGAAAGAAATCGAGAAAGGAGAAGAAGTAACCATAAAAAATTGAATAGTTGAGGATGCATGGATAAACCAACAAATGGCTTGTCTATGGTGGATTAGGCTATAGCAAGGAACAAGAATTCATGATGAATAAAGTTGAAGATGTTGAAGATGTTGAAGAAAGATTGAATCGATTGAAATCAGTATAAATCAGTGAGAGGACGAGTCACAGAGAAAAAAAAGTCCCTCTTCGTAATAGTGAAATAAAAAATCGGTTGTGTTATTTGTAACCCTTCTATAAGTTGATTATTATCTTCTATAAGTACGTCGTACTAAACAAACTCCTAAAGATATGATAGCGAATCCACGATCGGGCAACATCGGTCGGTAAATCGATCAAGTGAAGAAGAAGTTGAAGAACAAATTGAAGAACAAGTCGAGTCGTCGAGAACCAAATTCTTTACCGGTAAAATAAAATAGAAGGTATCTTTATAGGCATTTCTCGGCAAACTCTTTCCATTTTAATGGTTTTTGATAGATTAATTTTAAGAAGTAAAATTTTTGTATGGTTTTAGAGTTGGTTTCGGCTAGGGGAGAAAATTAACCCTAGTAGAACTCATTGTGTTTTTCACGTACAAAGAATAACATTCCGAGCAACGGGTTTGGATAGAACAAAAAAAAAATGAAACCTTAGCGAACCTAAATGTTGTTCTTTGTATGAGGTCGGAAGTTTTACTAAAGTAGACGAACCTTGGTGTTGTTCTTTGTATATTAAGAAGAACAACACATGGTTCAGTTAGGTTTGCGAATAATCGATTTAGTTGAACCTTACTTCGGGCCTCATTTGTCTTTTTTTTTTCATCTACGAAACCTCTATTTTACCTAATTGAACCATTGTTATTCATAATAAAACTCGGTTTTTTCTTAGCTAAGTATTAATTTGTGTATCATCTTTTTTCTTAGCCAAACTTACCCTCCAAGCGATTCAGCTGTTGTCGCACTCCTTACGTCTTTTGTACCTCGCAAGATCCTATGCACTTGATTCCCCTTGTTGTCGCCTTGACAAGTCTAGAAGTTGCTTCATCCGCAGTGAAGATGTTAAACGCCAAACCTGTCTTCCAACAGCTCTATTCTTTCCGATTAAGAACACTTATTCCGAAACTATTACCAAGAAGGTTAGTCTAGAAAAATTAGAGTGATTCCTTTGTTGAATCTCCTTAGGGCTTACGAGCACACAACGTTAAGAAAAATTCTTCTATCCTTATTTGATTATTTTACGTCCCTCAACTTGTTCGTGAACAAGGAAGGAGACCAATCAACAAGAACAAAGCTATCAATTAAGATAGGTTTAGAACTTGTGCTTCACAAATCCCCAAAGTTAAGTCTTTCTAGTCGAACCGATAAAATTGTTAGGAGGAGCGATTATGCAACTTAATGCTACACGAAAGTGTAAGGGATTAAGTTGTAGCGCCGCAGTGTCTCCTCTATTTATAGTGGATCAATGAGGATTAGTTGCTTAAGATAAGCTAACTTGAGATTCAAGTTTCTCATTGTAAAAAGGAAAATAGATATCTTGGATTGCAAGTATCGACTTGTTATCTTTGATAGTTCTTTCGTAACAATGAGCACTTTTCCATTAAATCAAGGTATTGCTAATAATAGCTCGCAAGTAATTACCAAAAGTAAATTACTTACAAATATAACCTTGAACTAACCAAACATAGGTGTCCTTCCACAATTAACGAAATTGCCTCTCTTAAGGAATTTCCTTAATGAAGACCATTCGGTAAATGTAGTGGTTTCTTACGTCAAGATCACAACTTAGTAAAAATAGTGTCACAAGAAGATTGCCCCAAAATTAAAGAAGAAAAGTGCTTAAAATAACCTTAAAAGATTGTTAATACATAGTCTCAGATGTATATGTGGCCAACCTTAAGAAGTCGATGTACAATAACACAAGGAGAACGAAGCATAGAAACATCCCCAAATTTACTTTATCTCATCACGAGGGATGATGGAAATAGAAGGTCAGGATGAAGATAACTTCAGTAGGGGTAGGCATGGCAGACGCGTGTTGCAGTGGTCACTTCAGCACTTAATACATCGTCAGAAGAACAGAGACACGTGTTGGCCAACGAACAGGCAAAACACGCCGCATAAAGAAACCGAAGAGATAAACAATAGATCATCAAGAACATCAAGGAATCATTACAGCAAAGAGAACCTTTACAAGGAGGTGTCAACATAAGAGTGAACAACGAGGACGGTGCCCAAAGTCAAAGGAGTCAACGAAGAACATCAAGTAACTGAAGAAACCTATGATAGCAAAGAAAAACCTCTTAACAAAACGACTATAAATACCCTCCTTCCCAACTGAGGAGGGGTCGCACAAATTTAGGGAGAAAAAGCAAGGGTAGTTCATATCACTTGCAATTCACTAGATTATGTATGTATGGCGACAACTTTAGCTTAGGTCCACCAAGAATATCATTGTAATCTAATCATACCATAATAAGATCGTTCATAGCGTTACCCCGAGGATGTAATGCACATAATGTGCCGAACCTCGTTATATCTTCGTGTTTAATCTGTTAACTTAGTTTTCTTTATCATTGTTTATGGATACCTTAGTATTCATATATATGTTCTATTGGCTTCGCAAGTCAACTGGTCTCATATCATTTATAGGCCTCGGTGAATTACTCTGATCAATGAGGGTGTCAGGAACGAGGGACCTTGATATTGTCATCTACACTTATAATCAGAACTTCCATTAGTATACTATGGGATAAATTAGTAGTAACAATTTGGCGCTAGAAACAGGGACCAGTGTCCTTGCGTGATTTTCTTCTTTAAATTGATTTTGGAGTCTTAACCTTTAGATTTGCATAAAAAAAGTTTGTTAAAAGCGATAACAGAACCAGATCGGAGACCTCAGGGAATCACACCACTTTCTAGTGGCAAATAGGAGATTTTCGTGATAAAAAGTTTGCTTAGCTTCCTAAACAGCAAGGAAACAAAAGACAGTCAGATTTGGAGAAGCAGTATATTTGTTTCGATTTGTCAAAGGAATTTCATAAAATTAGATTTCCAGGAAACGAGAATCTTTTCATTTTTGCCAAACCTGATTTTAAGGATTGGGCCCCACCTCGCGAGTATAGTCTTTTCAGAGTATAACTTTTCCCATCTTTTAAGGAAATTAAATATCAATAGATCTGACATCTCTAGGGATATAAGGAAACTAAATTAGATTTACAAACATCTTAAATACACCGCTGACTCATAATACGTTCGCCAGTACGAGGAATATTCCCTCTCTATGTATTTTAAGTTTCAGGGAACGAACGAAATCCGAGAAAATGACCAAGAAGTGTAGTGACCGAAGCTAGTACCAACCGAAACTTTGGAGACTATACGAAGCTGCTTAAAACGACGAAGTCAAGAAAACAAAAGATATGCTGAAGTTATCAACTAGAGATCAACTAACCAACACAACCCTAGCCAACATTTCGAAGATCCCTCCCGAAGCACTGACGAAAGAGCAGATGCAACAAGGAAGCAGTAGAAGACAAACACGTTATAGTCACAAACCACTCTTAGAGAGAGATGGTGAAGATCGGGAATAAACAAACGAGGAAGCATAAGGACTCGAAAAAAGCATGAGTGAAATAATAATGGCTCAACTCTCAACTTTGATCCTGAAGCAGAAAGAGCCTGATGATATCCTGACCACTTTGAGTCATGAGAAACAAAACTCAAGAAGAGCGAAGGATGATGACACCCCAGGCATACGCCAAAAGGAGTCTCAATTAAAAGGTGAAAAAGTAGAAAAACCAAAGGACAAAATCTTGTACTACAAAGGCCTCGATGTTGACTATGGAGTTGCGTGCAAACATGCATACAAATGAAGGAGAGATGCGTATTACTCAAAAGAAGAACCTTACACATGAAAATGAAAGCAACACCTCACGAATAACAAACAATGCAGATCACATACCTAGAAGGAACAAGCGTACTGCAGAAAGTCATCGACTAAGAGTACAAGAGAAAAGGCTGAAACAGAAGTCGACCCAATCCGACGAAAGCGAGAGAAGGAAGGCACCGGAGGTAATGTATTCAGGTCTCGCCTTACTACCATAAGATATCCTAAGAAGAGAAAGAACCAGGCAAGACTTCACCTACTCATCGACAAGAGGGAAAACAGTCGATCACAAAAATTACTGTGAATACCATCAGACCCGAGGGCACACCACCGATCATTGCAAACATCTTCAGAATACAATTGAAAGATACATAAACCAAGGAGAATTCAACCAATACCTAATGTCAACACGACGATTCATCGAAGAATCAAGGACCACGGGGGATAGCCATCAAAAAAGGAAAGGAGTAGAATGAGCCGAACTCACAGCAAGGAGCAAAGTCTACTTACTCAGAAGAAAAGTGGGGACACCAATGAGTCAGGAGACACCGGTACAAAATTATCCCTTGATCATAACACCACTCATCCACGGACAGAGTGTTACGAATATATTGATTAACGAAGGAAGCATGCATAACATCTTGTTTTACGGTCAACCCTTACGAATGGGGTTCAAAGACGAGAATTTGACCCTCTCAACATCAACTATCATACGGAATAATATTATCACCAAAGGGATAAATAACTTTACAAGTAGATATCGGACCCGTGAAAACGTTTGTCAGGTTTAATATTATCGATGCACCATCCCCACATCATGCTATAATGGGAGAGGAGTGGATTACTGACCTCGGGGGAGAAGTATCACTACATCATCGTCACCTAAGGTTCCCAACGCCTTATGGGGAAATGAAGATCAAGGGAGAATAATCTAGCCAAAGCAAAAGAAGATCGAAAACGACAGAGCAACCAGAACAGTCAGAAGACCATTTAAAAGATGTCATCGTCACAAGCTTAAAGGGACTACAAGAAACAGGGCAAAAGGCAAGCACGAAGGAGAAAGAAGACCGAAGGTAATATCAGAAGGAGTCCATAAGGAAAACACCACGACCAACCACAAAGATAAATGAAGGATGCAGACAAAGATAGTCATCAACGAACACTACAACAATCTGCACCAACTATAAAGAACGTAATGGTCCAACTACCAGCCCTGAAAAACAAAGCTAAAAATGATATTAAGGAAAAGCCAGAGAGAATTAACAAAGGAACTCTCACTGGAACCATGCTACTTAACAAAAAGATACTAAAGGTAAAAAGGAACACCATAGAAAGCTAATAAAAATAAAAAGAACAAAATAAAAAGAAAAAAATGCGCAAGAACTTGCCAACTGGCACGAGCACGACCTGAGGTATACAGGTCATCTCTAGGATCCTCGTACAAGGATACGAGGCAGAAAGTAAGTATCCCGATGATAGAGATACTCATACGTCGAAAATTACAGGAAAACCTATTTCTCGGACTTATGTCCTAGACCCCCTCTGGCCCAGAGTAGTGTCAACAGATACTGCTTAGTCCAAGAAAACATGGGTAAACACACTTACATAAAAAGAAGCCATTCTTCGTAAACAAAACAAATAAATTAAGGTAATCGCCCTTACCTAAGAACATAACAAGAAACTAAAGCATCCATTTTATAAAAAAAATTGCAGGTCCGAAAGGAAAAAGTAAAATATCCGCCAGCACTCGTACAAGATCCTGAAGAAAATCCCAGTATATTGGAAGATACCTCGGACCTGACACTTTGTGGCATGAATATCACGTTTAGACAGCACATCAAGGAAGAAGGTGTCGCCGGGAGTAAAAAGTAGAAGAACCAATCCAGCAGCAAGCTGACTGATAAGGTGTCAAACCTATCAATAATAATTTGTCGACACTAAACGATTCAATTAAGATGTAACAAAGAAATTTGAGTTCTATCCACATGGAGGTGTGTGTCTTAGTTGTTATAAGGATCAAGTTTTGTTGTTGTTCACAAGGAAAATTTCTTAAAATTTTAAAATATGTAATTCAATATGAGATGAAATATTGATTAAGGAATCATTCTCGACCACGAAACAAAAATCAAATTGATATATAATAAATTCTCTACAATCTACTAGTTACTAACAACCCTAGAGTAAATACAAGCTCATCTACTTCGTTTATCTCTTATATCACCTAAAAGAATAAGCTCTCTT
The DNA here is from genome assembly GCA_023529015.1 of Papaver nudicaule. Taxonomy (NCBI): domain Eukaryota; kingdom Viridiplantae; phylum Streptophyta; class Magnoliopsida; order Ranunculales; family Papaveraceae; genus Papaver; species Papaver nudicaule. The sequence goes on along the minus strand of JAJJMA010052970.1, from coordinate 7,122 downwards.
TTGTATTCTATTCATGTGAGCACCTAGAATAAGCTCTCCAGATATAACTCACTTGAACGCAATGGCTTCTGTGAGATAGGTTGCTCCTAGTGATAAGCACATAAGCTCGACTCATACACTAGTGTCAACTTCTACTTACATGTGTTTACAAAATCCCTTCATCAACACAAATATATTGCTACTGTATCGAGATCTCCAAGAATTATTAATCGATAATTCAATTTCTAACTTTAATAATCAACCAACTTTTCATATCACAATATTAACATGATAGAAATTGAACAATAAAGAGAACAGTTGCGGAAAATCGCTTATTGAATATCAATTATGAATCCATGTTTCGGGTTTTGAAATCAACCCTAATCAAATATAAAAGCTTAGCTACTCATGTTCTTAAAAATAAGCAATAATATCTCTGTGTAAAGTAAATTCAAAACTTAAACAAATAATGAAAAACCAAACCACTGTGAATCAGTGGTGTAAAACTGATGTCAAAAGGCCTCCTTCAAGCTTTCTCTCCAACTGCTGATGTGCGTCAAAACTGATGTGTAAAAGATAGGTTTTCTCCTTTTCTGCGCCTCATGTTTATAGCTCTCCAACCCTTTCAAACTCCTGCAAAATCGTGCTAGGTAAAACCCATGTTTCCATATCTATTCACATATGGTGAGCCTCCAATCTCAATTGTCCAACACCTAAGCCCTGTCCACATCCAAATCATATTCTCTTAATTGCAACTAACACCAGAACTATCAATCTAAGCACCACCTAATGGTTCCCTTTCCCGGCCAGACACTGCACCATACTTGCCTTAACTGTTGCCTTCTAAACTCAGGTTCTAACCCTAGAGAATCAACACCAGAACCACTGGTAACCGACCCTTGTAACCACCGTGAATCAACCATAACAACGTGGCTACAGCCCTCTCTAAACCCGAACGACTTGAGCACCTGATTCATTCTTCTTACTACTCTTATCACCCTTGTATTACCTGCTTGAATCATCCGCAAAACACCAACTGCAACACTCCACAACTTGCCAGAAATCTGGACTGCACCCTTGTAAACCCGCACCTAAAACTTAACTGAAACTCACCTTTCTTGCTTCAAACTTCAGACTTCAATCCCTCTTACAACAAACTCCTTCTCCACACTTCACCAAACTCGCATCCACAACTCAGTTCTTCATATACATCATAAGCAATGGCGACTAAACCTGGAACTGTGGTTCAGGCTTTTTGACAAACAGCTGATGTGTGTGTTTAAAGACTGACAGATATGAACATCTTCTTTGCTTTCTGAGCATTTTCATAACTTCATCCCTGCAATATTACACAAAATAGATGACAACCCAAGTTTTCAAATCATATCATAAGTCAATCACACTCATTTAATTCCTCCATTCTTCATGAATTTAATGGCAGGAAGCATCAGTCTTCCTTGCTGTTTTCTTGACCTGAAACACATCCACACTTTCTATAAAATTGTCCCTTAAATTCAGTTCCTTCTTGGTTTGAATTCATGTCATGAAGCTCTTTAAACTAGCACCCGTCAGACCCTTTCTTCACCGCCAGAAAGTCCAGCTGAATCTGAGCCCAAATCAGCACAATTTCAAGCTATTATCTCCCTGTAATCAGCACCATGACTCTGCAATCTTGTTAGGTTATAATCACGAACCATATCAGCAGCATTAGAAGTTCGAACCCCTCTTGTATCTCCTACACATAAGGGTGTCAATGGATGTCCGAAAACTTCGAAATCCGTTCGAACTCGCATTCGAATTATCAATATTATCCGAAACGTAATTAATCGGATACGAATTCGGATACTGCACTATTCGTATCCGAAATTATTCGTATCCGTAGTTTTATACATTAGTGTATATATTTACTACTTATAAATTTTTTTATTTTGCATATATTCATATATTTTTTATTTTACTTTCCTTTAGATTTCAAATTTTTAAATACTCCCTCCGTCCCACATAAATTGAGCTAGTTCTATTTTGATTTTGTCCCACATAAATTGAGCTAGTTCTATTTTATACCATGAACTTTCAAAACTACCCTTCCTAAGTCAAAAGAAAAGTGGTCCCATGAGAGAAAGTGAAGGTAGGATAATAATAATAGTTGAGGGTAAACATGAAAAAAAAAATCTCTCTCTTCCTTGCTTTAATAATTGTGCAAATTCCAACTAGCTCAATTTATGTGGGACGGAGGGAGTAGTATTTTATCAAAATTATTTACAAATACACTTTACTTTGATTTTATTTATTATTTAATATTAACTTATTAGGAAAATTTTAAATAATTCATGTTTTTTTCTTCTTTTGATTTTGAATCGGATATTATTCGAAATCCGGGATATAAATCCGGTTCGTGTTCGAATCCGATTTGTATTCGTATTTTTCGTTTCGGATACGAATACGGATACTTCACTATTCGCATCTGAATGCATCCGTTGACACCCTTACCTACACAGCTCACTAAAAACCACCAGCAAAACCCCGAGCACCCAGCTGCATCGAGTCCCTTTCTTTTCTGTCTTTTATGGTCTGAATCTGACCCCAAAACAACCGTGAATCAACCCAGAACCATTAAGAATTGAATCTCTAACTTCTACCCCATCTCGGTACCGAATTGATCTCTCTTGATTCTTGGCCAACACACATCGCACCCCAACTTAGTAGTGACGATGACTCGAAAAACAATATCCAGAAATGAAGAAGAGAAGGATATGGTCGTCAAATGACCTAGTTTCTATTTGGTTTGCAAGAGAATTTCGTATGTCTGTCCCCTTCATGTACATGTGTGAATCCTCGGTGATTCCACTAATGGGTTAAAGCCCTCACTTTCTTCTGGAAAATGTATAGGGCTATTGCTACTGTGAGTGTAGAAAATGCCATCTCCCAAGAAAAGCATCTCAAAGGCGAAGTTATACAGATAGGAAATACCAGAGATGTAGGGAATCACCTAAAGAAGATATCGGCGATTGAGCTAGAAGGGAAAGAGAAACACCAACGACACCATCCAAGCTAAAGAGGAGCGAGTCATATCTCAGCGAGTGTGGACCTGTCAGTATGAGTAGTTGAGAAGTGGTTGGGCATTAATGAGTGAGCAGAACGGATATATTGTCAGAGTTGACCCGTTGACTCAGTGGGTTCCATGTCAGCAATCCTTATCCAGAGGAAGGAAGACTCGCTGAAGTATTAAAGAAGAAGCAATGTTCGCCGAAGGTCTACTTGGGCGAGTGAGGACAAAAGATGTCAGGAGAAGTCGCTATCTTTATTAGTTGTATTCCATTGTAATATTCTCCTATATAAGGCGAGAGACCCCCTCTGTGAGGGGGGTTGAGTGAATTTGGTCTGGTTTAGAGAGAGGAAAAGTAGTTTACGTCCTTGCTCTCCCTAACCCAGTACTAAGAGAGTTGTAATCTAGAGTCATACTGTGAGAGATCAATCATACAAGGTGAGTGATGTAATCAAGCTTTAATTAATAGATTCTCTCAGACGTTAGCCTCCCATGAGAGGATGGACCAATTAACTCGATGTCATGTATCTCTAACTCTATCTCCTTTTGTATGTTTGAATACTTGTTGTATGTGTATAAATGATTGGGTGTACTTTCTAAGATCCAGTAGTGGGATTTTAGACAGTTACATTTTGGTGCTAGAAGAGGTTTGAACTTGTTTTTTTTTATCATGATTTGCTAAGATCATCACATATCTTGTTTTGTTAACATGTTTAGTCGTTGAAATCTCATCTTTACTGTTTGTTTTTTGAGAAACAGTACTATTTGTAGTATGATTTTAGCCGTCTGCGAAGTGTTGAGCTCATCATCCTGTTTACTGCCATGCTACCTCGCAGATCTCATCACATATTTCACTTGTATAACATGAGTTAGCTATAAGATTATCTTCTTTTGTGAAAAACCTCGGGATCTCATCCAGATTGAACACCACACAATACAAACTGTCTACAAACATGTAGATGACAAAATATAGCATCCACCACAGAAGGCAACAGAAACCGGACAAGAGGTACTGCAGGTCCTGCATGACGGCTCAAAGGAGGATCAAACCAACACTAGTACACAAATGAGCATTTAAGACGGTTTTTTCATGAACCATTTTTTTTGGAGTGGCCATATGTCGTCAATAAAGACGGTTTGGGTTCTGGAGTGTCCATATGGCACCTTAAACTACGGTTGATATTAGTTAGAGAATCATTGGCATGGTTTGATCTAAAAACCGTCTTAAATGCTGACCAATAGTCACCCTCTTATTTGTTTGTCATTGCCAGTGTCGAATGACCATTGAATACAACATAAAGCAATTCGATAAATTCTGTAAGTGTCTTTTTTTTCAAATAAAAACTACGCTTTCAATTCAGTAGCCTTTACAAACCATAAAGGCACGTTGAACTTGTGTTTGTCATTGTCAGTGTCGATCGACCAGTAAATGGCAACATCAAGAAGCTCGAAAATTTCAATGAGTGTCCACTGATGGAGTTTTCATTTGACACTTACCAATTCGAGATTTTGTTGAGTGTCCATAGCCAGAATATATATCCACTCTGGAACAATAAGATGTAAGGTGTCAAAATATGTGGATATTGCCACATGAAGAGATCAAATTTTCTTTGAGTGTCCACTAGTGAAGTTTTCATTTGACACTCAGCAATTTGAGATTTTTTTAAGTGTCCATAATCGACATCTATAGCCACTCTATAACAGTAAAATGTAAGGTGCCAAAATATGGATAAATTGCCACGTAAACTACCTTATTTAAGGGTACATGACAATAACCAGTTGATGGACCAATATTGCGGGGGCTTGCTAACTTAGGCTCAAGCCCTTATCAGCTCCCAATCCACATGCTAGATTTACAACTTACATACGAAGAATGGGTAATCTATATGCTAATTTTACAACAGCCCTCAAAAAAAAATGGGGGCTAACTTTACGACAGCCCACAAGAAAAATAAAATAAGGGTTGGACTAAAGATTAATATGGTCAAAGAAAAAACAGATATCCGGTCCAGTAGTAAGGTCGCTGGCAAGCTGTATAACTTCAAGTTTATAGAGCAGACACTTCACAACAATAATCTGTATTGGCCAGTTAAACAGTTTAATATATCATAAATTAACTTACACGTGTTTATCACATTAAAAAATGTGCAACTACAACTTTAGTATTTTCCTTCTATTTATATAGGAAAAAACTGATAAAAGAGATTAAGACCGTACTTTCATTTGAATGGTCCTTCTGGCCAAACTCAAAGGCTCGATATTTAAAAAAAATGTTGAGCTCTTATTTATATTTCTTCGTTTAAGTTATCCTTGTAAAACCCAATACCATATTCATATTGAACCTTCAATTATCGGCTATGGTAATCCAAATGAACTAACGATTATGGTAAGCATCAAAATCAAATCTTCCAAACGGTTAGCATTTACATTGAGGGCTATATATTTGAAAAAACATGATTGTTATTCCCTATTTTCAACCCCTTTGTGATAGAAGTTTGTTAGTTGATTCAAAGACATCTGTACTGGTGTGACATCAATTTGACATGTGATATTATTCATCCGGTGTCTGACATGTGATATTATTCATCCGGTGGTAATGCCAGGTTCCTGTATCTTCTTGCCGCTCCATGTTTAAAGAAACTATACGACACAGTGTAGAGATGTCTTTGAATCGACATTTATGGTGTTAGCATGTAGGATCCACAACCAATTCGCCTGTAATTGAGTAAAAACAACAAAAACTAACGATTATCTTCATGTTAAAGGTACCATAGAAGAGCCTGGCTTAAGAGTACCAGAGATCTCCATAGCAAGCACAAAGATTAATATCGCAGTGTTTTCTTTTGCTCGAGAAAAAAAAAATACTGAAGGTACTCTTAAGCTAGGGAAGAAAAGAGTGTTGGGAGGTTCATGGTTGGAAATAATGCGAGAGAAGAAACGACTGAATAAACTCAGATTTCACATACTATACTGGGGTAGCCTACGCTACTATAGAGACTACAATTGTAATTGCTACCAAGAACTAAGAAGAATTAGCAAAACGGTTTGACACCAAACCCATCAAAGACAAACTAAATTTTAAGTCAGTTGATTTGTTCCATGCAGCATTGTTAATGTAGTATGGCAGAACATTGTTAACTGAATTGATTTGTTTTGACACAACATTGTTACACACCTAACCCATCAGACACTAACTAAGAGAACACAACTGATCAAGTCAATTGATTTGTTTCATAAAACATTGTTAACTGAGCACATGCGCCGTCATACAATTGATGTAATGAGGGCACAAGTCATCCAGTTTTTGCAACAATAAAACTGACGCTGATGATGCCACAAGCTACCCAGTTTTTGAAATAATTAGAAACTGAGGAGCTACAGAAATACCTAACAAGGTACTAAAGCAAACAAAAATAACATCGCAGTAGAGAATTAAGGAAACAACACTCAGGCAGGTTTGTATACCCAAATGCCATTAATGCAAATAAACGTGCTAAATAAAAAGACAATCAGCCATGTGTAATACAAACTACTAAAGAACCTGGAAAAAGAGAGCGGAAGTTCACCTTCTGAACAGCAGCGCGTGATCTCCGGAGCATAAAAACACCAAAGCCACTATCAAAAAGAGAATTGGAAACTAAGAGAGAACTGAATTTGCCCTGATGTAATCCATAGGAAGGAAATTACTGAAGATCAACCCTGTTTCATAGATGACAGACATGAATTAGACAATCAACCATGTGTAACACAATACAAACTACTAAAGAACCTGGGAAAAAGAGAGCAGAATTTTACCTTCTGAACAGGAGCGTGTCTCCAGAGCTAAAACCACTAAAGCCACCGTCGAAAAGTGAATTGGAAACTTAAAGATAACTGAACTTGACTCGACGTAATCCATACTAAGGAAATTACTGAACACCTTCTTGAGGAAACAAGTGGAGTGGACTAAGTCGAACAAATACACAAGTAACGGGGCTTACAACTGATGGCACATTATTGACTATCCTACAAATTGAAACTAGAAAAGGTGGGAAGAAAACAAGACACTATTAAGATCCCCTCTCCCCACTTTTACCTCTTTAAAACTAGAGAATGCA
>JAJJMA010052953.1:0-11033 GCA_023529015.1 Papaver nudicaule | reverse complement strand
CCTATTTACACATTTGAACCTTGTTTCAATTGTCCATCAAAATGAAAATTGTGATTTTGTAGCTAAAATTCTTGTTATGGTATATAGAGCCAGACCAAACATGTGCAGTTATAATTTGGTACTTGCATGTCATAATAATAATAATAATAATTCAGATGATTATCTTAGTCAGTGCATGTACTGACCATGAGTCCTTTGACATCTGTTTGGTGTAAGGGCAGGGGAAAAGTTTATAGGTCAAAGCTAATTATCAGGTCGTTTCGGCATGGCTGCTAACGGGGGTGTCAATATGCTTAGGGGTGTGCCGAAATTCATCCAAGACAAAGTATTTTTTACCTATGCCTTGGTATACCTCCAAGCAAATTAGTAACCCCCTTTAATAATGTTGCGTTTTTGGGTGAGGATTGATATTAAATGTTGAGCCGAAACTGGAAAAGGTGTTATGCAATTATCCATGTGAGATGTACAACGCAACATTTCTGATCAAAAGATGGGACCTTAAACTCGTGAGATATTAAAATTCAAAATGAGATTATAATTATATGGTGTATCTGCATTTTAAAATTCTTGTAAAATTAACATTTAGAATAGTGCCGCACCATATATCTTCCAAGAGACTGTGGATTAGCATTTCAAAAAATTAAATAGCTCCGGCGAGCCGTGACTCGTGAGCTGATCTAAGAACTCTAGATGTCTAATTCCCAGAGTAACTCTTGAGATTCTTGTCTGTTGTACACATATCGGTGGTTATTAGTGAGATTTTCACAAGAATTTGTGTCAATCAAGTCATCAAGGGAATCTGAGATATAATTATCATTGTCTTTGAAACATACATGGGTACAGTTACCAGGATTGACGGTTTTCGCAACAAGTGAAACATTTGTTGTCTAATCTTCAAATTCATAGAAATCAGAAGAATCGTCAAAGGTAATAGCAACAAATTTATTCTTAATAATGTATTTTCTTAGATCGGGGCATCCATTAGCCAAGTGGCTGAACCCTCTGTGCTTATAACATTAGGGCATTTTTTTCATCATCCACTTCTTGATTGTTTCTGTCTTTAGGAGGAATGCGACCATGAGGTCAATTGGATGAAAGTGGAGGCTCTTTGACAAATCGTTTGTTTTTCTTTTTTTCGGGATATCTCTCAATTGTCGAGTAATCAATGTCACGATTGTGTTTAGATCATCATCTGATTTGTTTAATGCTATCACAACGGTTCTCAGACTCTCAGTCTTTAGCACTTTTCATGGTTTTCAAGATTACTAGTGTTCTTGGTGGATATAAAAGTCATGCATCTAGTGTTCAAGATTTTCAACTTTCATATTAGATCACTTCTTGTAATTTTAATACCGTGTGCTTCTTAAATGACATGTGCCTTAGCCTCGAATCTTAGCGGTGGGGATCTGAGAATTTTACACACATTATCTTTTCCTTAACAGGTTTTACTGATGGATAGGGCATTTACTATCTCAGAAAGCTTGTGGTTGAATTATCCAAAAGTATCATCATTATACCTACAAAGGTTTTCCCATATACACATTAGGTTTTTGTTAGAGCGTGTCTTGGTTGAACCCACAACGTTGGTATGTCAAGTCAGATATAAAGCTTATATGTTAAAATACAATCCTTTATTTAGTCTACTAACGTCAAATTCTATCACTTAAGTTTAGCATAACGTCAAATTCTACTAACGTCAAATTCTATCAAATTCTTATTTTACGATGGCCAATCTGGTACTACCAGTAAACTATAACATGTTGATCATGTATAGCTTGTTGCAGCTAGAAATTGAGGTGTTTGAGAATTGCTCGGTCAACCTACTAGTGTTGGTATGTCAAGCTAGTTGTCAAGTTTAGATCTCAAAACACAATTCTTGATTTAGCCTACTAGAGTTTAGATATCAGAATTGGGATATAGACAAAGTAGTAGAGACCTTGAAGACGAAGATAGAGATTACCACGAAGACATCATATATTCTTCATCGACAAAAGGTTAGTAGAAGTTGTGACATCATATGCAATTTCTTCTATTCTACTAATTCTATCTTACGAAATAGTCGGCTACTTTAGTAGATATACTATAGCTATTGAGATGTTGTTATCTTGTCTACATAACCATAAGTTATGTTGGTATACTTTCCCGGTGTACTAAGTTTACAAGATACATGAGATAGATTCAATACACTTTTCATTGCAGTGATTTTCTTGCAAATCACATGTAGCAGAATGGTTGAATCTAAGGAGTAACTCTAAGAGCAGAGTCATGGATTATAGCTCAGGAAGTACACACTTCTAAGTACGCAAATTGGTCCATCCCAAGTACTTCGAGCGGATCCAGTTAAACCCTACTTTGGAAGCACGCATATTCGCGTACAAGAGCTTAGGATTTTCGTCCTGAGTTCTAAAAACGTCGATTTCTACATGTACATGCACGTGAACAACATGCTTTGATTTTATAGGCCTGAATTCCTAGTCAGCTCGGTTCGCGAACCTTCTAGTGGTTATCTTCGGGATAATTGCGCGGGATTTAACTAGATAACTCCTTATCTTTTAGTTTGACTTGATCATTATCACGAGAATATCTTCTGTGGTCCATCCAACGAATCTCAATGAGTCAATAAGATTATGGTGTTCTTATTTTCATTGGATCTCTATCTTGAAAGGATTAAGAGCTAACATACCATTTGACAGATAAATGTTAAAAGATTTCCAAATGAGATTAATTAACCTAGATTTCTTTGTGTGCAAGCTAAGTAACGGGCAAGTTTTACACAAGCACTAGCTAACTTGTAGCACAAGTAATTTGTTTTTTATAATTGCTATAAATAGAGGATTAAAGAACAAAAACCACAAGCATCAAGCACACGAGAAATTTCTCTATGGAATTGAACGTAAACTCTTACACTTTGGTGTAAGCTTGTTTTTTTACCTAACGACTATAAAGACTTCTCTAGAGAGTTGGGAAGCACATGTAGGAGATATTTTCCTTTGTGGTATTTATCGGAGTAACCTGTAACCTTGGTAATCTGATCACGTTCTTGTCTATTCTACGGTCCTTCTCTTCTACAATAAGTCCATTCAATAACTGATACGTTACAACAGGTTTTAACTGAAGCAACGTACGGCTGCACTTCGTATTGTAAGACCTGGTTAGCTCTGGTTGTGTAAGTTTCTTAAGTGATTCTTTTCATAGCTAAGGTAAAGACAAGTTGGGCATTATTTACTTGGTTTACATGTCAGTCTCCGTTTGTAAGTAGATTTCTGTATAACCTTGATAGTATCTAAAGAAAGTCACTTTCGTATGTTGAACTGAAAAGGACAGTTCGAAACATACAATTGGTCATAAAGGTTGCAAAGCCAAAGTTATCAAAAAGCCTTTAACAACAATTAAAACAACTCATAGGCTTCTAAAGGATGTCAGCTAGGGGAATCAAGTGTGTAGGGTCGTGCGGGATCCAAACCGAAGTCTTATAGTAAGCTAGCGTTTGTAGACAGTTAGTACTGTGCGGTGTTCAATCTGGACGAGGTTCCGAGGTTTTTCTACTAGGTTGTAGTTTCCTCGTTAAAAAAATCTCTGGTGTCTTGTGTGCTTTACTTTGCGTTTTATATCTCTGATTATATAATTAAAGAAAACACAAGTAGTACGTTATTATAACCTGCACAGTTAGTCCTCAATCCTTTCGAGGGATTCACCAATACTTGTCTTGCGTCGGGACTAATCACTTGTGATCCAACTCAGGTTATCACAGATTTGGATATTGATTTTTGAGACCGTCCATATCTTACCATAAGACTCACGAGCCCAAACGAAAAGTTGCTTGTATTTCGGTACCCCTTCTTTTTCATGAGGATCATCAAATTCGATGTAGACGATCATACTGATGTGAATTTTCAAATTTTGGGATCAACAATGAGTGAAATTATAGACAGAATTAACCAATTGTATCCCAATTTACTTGCAGCATGTCCAAGTTAAGTGGAACATGAAATACGAGACATGGTAATAACAAAAATCTAATTGAAAACCCAAGTAGATAGGATCTAGTTTTTTATTCAAAAGACTTTCATATACAATTTTTAGATATGGGAGATGGAGAAGGAATCCATAGTAGGTTGAATGAAGTGCAGAAGACTATGATATGTTATATTTATATGATTTGCCATGCTCTCGGCCTCATTGGAAGGGGAAAATATTCTGGGTGCAACTACTGAAGATGTTGCAAGTCAATTGTAGGTTTAATGAAGTGCAAAAGAACTATGATATGTTATATTTACATGAATTTCCATGAATCTCCTCCCTTTGCATTATTTTCAAGTCAATAATTGGTTAATTTCAATGAAAAGTAGACAAATGTATACACCCCTTTGTATGCACCCCTATGTTTGGATTACTATTCACTTCATCATCATCTTCGTAAGTGTTTACATTATCTTTATCATCAATTACTAAACTACTATCCTTTGTAAGTTGTAATAATCCATACGTCGATAAACGACTATCAGAAGCTATATATAAACTTAGTCCTCTTTGGATGTATGATAATGACAATACTTCTTTTTTTCCCGTTTTTTTAAATAAATTTTCAATTCCAGATATCAACTAAAAAACCCCTTACACTACGAAAAAGGAAGAAAAAAAAAGAAGAAAGAAGATTTAATTGTGTTTAATTATCTAGATTCTTTGCTGAAAAGGCTTATTCACTCAAAAGAAGCGAAATGCAAAAAGTAGGCACGGTTGTGCCTCCCTCTAAACTTCTTTAATATTGGTCCCAAATTAAAAAAACTCTCTTTTCTCCTCTGTCAAGAGAAAACCTCTTCCAAACCCACCCACACTAGCGGCATTGTCGTCCCCTTTTGCGTTCTTCCGCCATCTTTCAATCTCTGAAGTCCCTTTGGCTAGACAGAAACAATCATATGCAAATTTCATCATCCCTGGGATACTCCAATTAGGGTCATAATTCTTAGAAACGCATGGATCTCTTCAACGGAAAATCCCGCATAAGCATATTTTCGACAATGTGCAACTGAACTTGTCATGCTTTTGTAGAGAATGATGCATGGATGGACGGTACCATCATCCAAGGAATCCAAGCAACTAATAATTGCTGATGAGGGCGTCATCTTCTTCTGCTTCACTTCATAATTATTGCCATTTTTGAAGTTGCAAATGTTAAAAAATATTTATATAGGATGACGGATAATATTTCACTTTCTAAACCATAGACAAGTAGAGAAGTAATAGTTTTCGTTATTCGTTTTCCCGAAAATTGGAAACAACCAAAGAGACATTGTTACCACCGAATGATTTAAAGACAACTGAAAACTCATTTTAAAACAACTTACTGAGCAAGAAAAATTAGAAGGAAGCGAAAATTTTATCAAGTGATAAGGAATTTATACATCTTCGATTTAAAACAATAAAAAGTTCTACATGAACTAGAACATTTTTAAATGTTAGTTACTTGTAATAATTTACAAACAAATCAAATATTTTTTGAAGAGTGATTTGTGGAGTTTTCCAATAATTTTAATATCCTTTTTTAATTTTTGGTTCCCATAAAGATGAACAATGAGCACATGACATTATAAAAATGCTCGGAAACAATATCCCGATATCTTGTATTGAACCAGTTGATATTTACGTCACACCATACAATATACATAAAAACATCATCAAAAGTTAATAAACTACCACTAACAACTATAAAATTGCGTTGGAATAAATCTTTCATGTGATGATACCTTTTTTTTGCTGAATAAAAAAACTTTTTCAAGATGAGCACCTCTATTTTCACATTCGTACTATTCTTCGTAAAAAACAAAGAAAACATCATAAAAAATGAGGGGTAACTATTCGATTCCCTCGTAAAACAATTATTTGTTAAATTTTCAAGTCAAAAGAGGTAAAAAAAGGTAAAGAAACACAACCCATCAAGTTTAGTTGCTCACGTTCGTACATCCGTACTATTCTTCGTAAAAACAAAGAAAACATCATAAAAAATGAAGGATAACTATTCAAATCCCTCATAATACAATTACTTGTTAAATTTCTCATTCATTTCTTATGCATCCTCAATGCATCCTCGCTGGTAACCTCGTCATATGCAATAGTCATAGGATACTGATAAACAAGTGATACTTAAATGGTAATCAACATCTCTAGTTTTACTTCTCTAATGGTAATCAACATCTCTAGTTTTTGAAGAGTGATTTGTGGAGTTTTCCAAATTTTAATATCCCATAGAGATGAACAATGAGCACATGACATGATAAAAATGCTCGGAAACAATATCCCGACATCTTGTATTGAACCAGTTGATATTTACTTCACACCATACAATATACACGAAAACATCATCAAAAGTTAATAAACTACCCCTAACAACTATAATAAATTGCGTTGGAATAAATCTTCCATGTGATGATACCTTTTTTTTGCTGAATAAAAAAACTTTTTCAAGATGAGCACCTCTATTTTCACATTTGTACTATTCTTCGTAAAAAACAAAGAAAACATCATAAAAATGAGGGGTAACTATTTGATTCCCTCTTAATACAATTAGTTGTTAAATTTCTCATTCATTTCTTATGCATCCTCGCTGGTAACCTCGTCATATGCAATAGTCATGCGGATACAGATAAACAAGTGATACTTAAATGGTAATCAACATCTCTAGTTTTACTTCTCTAATGTAAATATATAGTTAATACCAAACTGTGTACACTTCAACTTAATGTTTCAAAGGTTCGAGACACCTAAATGTGGATTAGCCACTTAACGTTGATTACTTTTTTCTGCCTTCATCCAAATCTTTAACATCCACATTGGCTCCATCAATGAACTTTAATTTTTTTTACATTAAAGACAATCCTCGAATATGTCATGAGCATACATCCAGTCCATTTTTCTCTCCCACACTACCGATTCACCAGAATATATAAATTATGTTATATGTTGACATGAATGTATTTAATTCTTTTTTTTTTATGAAAATTTACTTTAGTCAGGCTAGCAAAGCAATCACTCTTTTACTGATTGGATCAGTACCTCCAGATTTTTTGTGTCGAAGTTGAAACCATTCCAAATTTTTGATAAGGAGGGTGGGCAAATCCACACCCTTCGTTATATTGCCTTTCCGACAACTGGTATGATAACTACTTAAATGAAGATTTATAAAATTTTAAATTAAAGACAGAATTCCAATAACTTATTTCAATTAAATAATTGAACTCATCAACTTACTCTTTGCTTTTCCCCCAAACCAGTGGTCCACTATTATAGCGTACACTAAAACACGCTCCACCCATCCAACCATTTCAGCCAGTGTTAATTGGGCGATATTCACATCAGGGATGCATTTTAACACATCTCTAGCGAATTCCCCACAGAACCTTCCCAGAGATAGAGAAGAGTATGAGCTGATAACAAATACGTTACCCATAAGAGGAAGGCTATGTTAACAGGTCGTCCCTAATAAAAAATAAACAATAAAAATAGTAATAATACAACCAGAATAATAATCAATAATAAGAAACAACAGTTATAACTATAGCTGACTAAAGCTATAAATGCATACAAAACACTTTCCTCCATAGATTTTCCCCTAGAATCCAGCACGGGAAGGCAACCTCTCTATCAAAAAATCGATAGGATCCCGCCCATCTGGTGGTGGTAGTAAGAGGCCTGCGAATTCATTGAGACATTTAAATGTATCTTGATCTCCACAAGATTCCTCAAACATTTGCCAGACAAATGTATCTTGATTAACGTGTTCAAATGTGTATTGTTTAATTATATCATAACGCAATGAGAACAGTTACAAGACGCGATCATGAATTATAAAGATGGTAACAATAAGTCGCAAGACCTTTCCTACTGTGTTGTTTAATTTTATCATAATTAAGCTTGCCACAAGCACCAAATACGGTGCCACTTTAGGTTGCAGTGAGGGTTGTCATAGTTGTCCTATGACCTCTTGAAGATTTAATCGACGTTTCTGCTAAAAAAAAATATCAATACCTCCATCCCCAGTCAGTTTCAATCAATATACAAACCTGTGAACTAATTTTCATACTAAGTTTTTCAGAATTTCCTTAAATTTGAATAAAAATATTTGTACAACCAAAACCTTAAATTTGAATTATATTATGAAATATCAAATGAGAAGAATTTTTGTTTATAACTTTTCTGTGTTTGAAGACAAATTAAACATCATAGTAGGAAAGGTCTTGCGACTTATTGTAACCATCTTTATAATTCATGATTGCGTCTTGTAACTTTTCTCATTGCGTTTTGTTGAATTCATGATCGAAGATTTTCTTCATACTATATTACGTCTTGTAAGTTTCATGCTATGTGCTACTTGAAGACATGTTTTTTAGCCTCGTATCTTGATGGTAGGGACCTGATAATTTTACACACGATATCATATACCGTAATAGTTTTTCCTAATGAATATGAGGCATTCACTATCTCAGATTTATTTTTCTTAAATTCTCCAAAAGTATTTTCGCCAGACATACGATGTTTTACTATATATACATTAGGTTTTTGTTAGAGCATTGTTCGGTTGAACCCCACTGACGTTGGTGTGTCAAGTCAGATGTCAAATCCTTAATTTAGTTTACTAAAGTCATTCTTGGACTAGGATTCAATAAGGTGATTAAGTCGAATGCACATTGAAGATTGAATAACGGAGCCCGAAGCTTACTCGAAGATATTATTAAGTACTTATTCATTAAAAGATTAGTAAGGATTATCCTTTGGACTCTTGTTTGTTATACCAATATATTAGTTATATATTCGACGAATTTTAATATGATGGATCTACGAAAGAAAAATCATATATGCAATGTTAGCTTAATTGACATTGTCTTGTTTATGAACGTAATAGTTTTTCTTATTGCATATTCGAGAAGGACTTGAATGGGAAATAGTTCTTAACTCTTTACACACTGGCTCTTGCTTTTTGTGTACGAAGATTTCGCTAACTTTGGAGAAAAGTTCTTAAACTCTAGTTGTACATTGAGTTCGCGAACCATGTGAAGTCAGTACATTTTTGAACTCCACATCTCATTGAGTTCATGAACCTGTTAGAGAACCTTTTTCACGGCCAACACTATTATTATTATTTTGGTGCAGATTCATTCTTTGTATTCAAGGCTCACATTGTAGGTGTAGAAAATGCCTCCATACTATAAAAGCAACCTAGAAGTGGAGATGTATAAGAAGATTATGTCCGAGAAGTATGGAATCATTGGCGGAAGTCCTTAGCAAGTAAGAGATCAGCGTCATAACAGAGTAAGTCATGGTAGCGAACCCTGGGAAAGGAATAGGAGGGCCGA
This sequence comes from Papaver nudicaule, assembly GCA_023529015.1. Lineage (NCBI taxonomy): Eukaryota > Viridiplantae > Streptophyta > Magnoliopsida > Ranunculales > Papaveraceae > Papaver > Papaver nudicaule. The sequence continues at coordinate 1,686 of JAJJMA010052953.1, read as the reverse complement.
TTAGAGATCAACGAGATTGGACACGTCACCGACAACAACTGAGAAGGTAGTTGAACATTTAATGAAGGATCAAAACGGTAGTATTGTCAGAGTTGACTGGTTGACTCAGTGGAGATCACATCAGCAATCCTTATCCATAACTTAGTTAGTTCGTTGATCTTTTTATCGTAGCTAGTGAGGTCGCCGATCCTTATGGTCGGCGAATATTAACAAATGATGTCAGAGAATACCTTGTTTGTATTAGCTGTAACCCACTACTGCTAATGTCTATATAAGGTGAGAGATCTCATCTGAGAAAGGGGTTGGTCGAGTGAACTTTGGGTCTGGTTTACAGAGAGACAAAGCTAGGGTTTTCCCTCTTACTCTCCTTAGCCCAGAATCTAGAGAAGAACTCTTGTATGTGTAAGTGAGATTAATATTGTGAAGGTGAGTGATGTAATCAATTAAAAAACAATGAGATGAACTTGGAGGATTATACGTAGTAGGCTGATAATTCATGTTTAGTATCTCTGAGCTCTATTTACCTATACTATAATCACGTTCTTTATGTTATTGTGCATCTCATATATGATTTACTTGGGTGTATTGGTAAAATATATCTTTTGGGGATTTTACCAACTACACACATGCCCCACGCTTACTCCACTCTTGAGTCAAAGTTATTTGAGAAGTTACTTGGACCTAAGAAAACTATTGGACCTTCAAGTTCACGAGTTTGATTGAGCGCTAATTAATGATAGCTTATATCCTAAGCTACCTGACCTTGAATGATCACTATAAATAGAGCACTTCCTGCAACAATCACCTTCAATTCTATACACATCTGTATATCCTTGTTGCAAGGTTAGTTGTCCTCCCAGTACCTCCGGTCTTTAGAGAATTGGGTCACGATTATTATAAAGACTTCACTTGGGGATTTATGAAGCACATTTTGATAAAAATTTCATTAACAAGCATCGAACGTGAGTCAGCCCTAGAAGTTCCACAAAGTAACCGACATTGATCCCGTGTTAGTGTTGTCGCTTTGTAAGGTAGATTCAATTCAGGTGTTGTGTTCGTATAAGCCCTAATCGAACATAAACTTGATTTCCATTAACATTGATTGAATATATTAATAGGCGTCTTGTTAAATGAAGGGTAGTGGTAGACATCACAAAATATTGTGGAGCAACTTCCATGCCGGTAAATGACAAGAGATGTAGGGTACAATTGCAGCTGAATTGCTTGTAAGATTAATTCGGTCAACTATATTACTGTCAGAAGTCTAATAGTAGGCTATAGTGCTTGTAGCGACTTAGTACGGTGTATGTTCAAATTTTGACTATGTCCCGGGGGATTCCGCTGGATCGCGATTTCCTCGTTAACAAATTTGTTGGTGTCTTGCATTACTTTCTTTGGTTGATATAAGTGTAGTAATTGCAAAAAAAGTGCATTATCAACCTTTGAGTGAATTATGTATCTTGAAACATAGATTTCCAAGGAGTTGTCTTTGTGAGAAGTCGAATCTTGAAATAAAGATTGTACCTAGGTTGTCTTTGCGATCTTGTATCGAAATAACGAAGATTCATGTTTTTTTTTTTTTTTTAATCCAAACTACGAAAATCGTGGACGAAGTGTTGAAGATCGTGCCTTAATAAACTCCATTCTGTTTCCATCCAAGCCTTTTCCATCCTGCTAAAATTATAT
>JAJJMA010052942.1:0-13303 GCA_023529015.1 Papaver nudicaule | reverse complement strand
ACATGGATTTTACCTCTAGGTTACGGTTGTAGGGAAATTCAAGACAGGATATTCAAGCTATAATCAGAAAAATCTGTTCTTTGTATGTGGGGATGTGGTTATTCCAGCACAACGCTTGGCTGAAGGTGTTTATAGCGCTACATTGCTTCCTACTTATCCTGGATTTGTCGATTTTTATGTGAGTATGGATTCTCTTGTACCTGCTAGCCAAGTTATAAAACTTAAATCCCCAGCCAAAACTAACAGGTCAACAATTGAGCTTGAACTTGAACAAAGACTAGCTTCCCTGTTGTTAACCAATGAAAAAGACTGTAACAAACTGAAAAAGAAGTTGGAAGAAACCGACCAGTCTGAAATAGTTCTTAGGAAATATCTCAAGGACTGGCTCTTTGAAGGTTATAGAAAAGGACCGGCCCTTGATTCTAAAGGTCAGGGGGTTTTGCATCTCTTGGCTAGCTTGGGGTATACATGGGCAATTTCGTTATTCCGGTTTGCTGGATTCAAGCTAGATGGTAGAGACCGATTTGGGTGGACAGCACTGCACTGGGCAGCATTCTATGGAAGGTAATTATTCTATTCCACCATTTCCGATTGTTCTTGCCTTGATTATTTAGTTAGCCAGTTAAATCCTCTTTTTAAGTAATATATATCTTACATAATGCGTCGAACACAAAATTATGTATCCTAGGGATGGTGCAGCTATAGTATTATTACAAGAAGGTGCAAATCCATCAATAGTAACTCAACCGACTAAACCGACTGATGAACACCCTGGAGGACTCACGGCCGCTAAAATTGCATCCGACCGTGGTCATAATCATTTAGCTGATTATCTTGCTGCGGTAGTTAAAAATCCAGAGATGATTATGCGCATATCTGCTCACCGTGCTAAAGCATTGGCTTGACCTTGGACTTGCTTTCTTATTTATGGATATATTGTGTGGATTCTTGAATTAGTTTCCTATTTATGGTCTTCAAGTCTGTGTTAGAAGTGGAAGTTTCTTATAAGCTATTTTGGACTTTTATGGGTTCAAGTAGAGTACATAAATTAGTGAGTTCAGTTAATTAAGTAAAGATTAACTTTATTTTTCCATTTGTCCCCAGAACAATGATTGGTATGAACTAAAGGTTTATTTTGTACTTCAAATGTAGCATGAATTTAAAGTATATTTTGTAGTATGTACTTTGTATGAACTACCCCCAGAATTGAGAATATCACTTACTTGTAGCCAAACTGTTGTGCAGAGATGACATTATCGCTTACCAGTAGCTAGTCTTTGTCTGTATGAAACATTTATGCGCAATGTTTGACATATCTATGTACAACGGAGTTAGATAGATTGTTCTTTATTGATGCAGCCTAGAGCAACTATTGCTCCGCCATTACTAAATAGGAAACAGAGTTATGGAATTGGGTTTCTGGTGCATTGAATTGGAGTTCTGTTGGATTTCGATTTCTTTTACTTTTTTTCTTCTTGAAAAGAAAAAGATTTATTAGACTGAAGGAGATTACATAATGTTCTTGCCTGTAGGCTGGATGAACTCATTACTATCTCTCGACTTTAGATTAGACTCCCTACTACCCACACTGCTACTACTAACATGACTCATGACTTCTATCCATCTCCCTTCTGTCACTGGAGATGATACTACTAAACACAGCTGGAAGGTTAGTTTTTCAATTTCCCTTACAATTCTCGACTCTAGCATATTTGGCCGGCCCTTCAGCAGACTCATTACTAGTTCGATGACTAAATTTAACCACCACACTTAATTTTGGACATTACAGACTGACATTCCTTAATGATAGACCTATCATCCCATCTGATGTTACTTCTAGCTCTGTTGTTGACAGCTTCCTTTTGTTGTCTCCTTCTATGATGATATTAGTGATGTCTTCTTTCTCCACTCAATTCATAGTCTTTAACAGGTTCATAGACTCTGCTTGGTCATTGTCTCTAACTCTTACAGAGTCTGTCATGGCCGCCATGTGGTTCCCTGTACCATTTCGTACAAGACAAGCCATACCGGCTGTCTCATCTATATTAGCCTTCAGCCATCCATGAGGAGGAGGAGACCATTTTAACCATTTTATGACTAACGTTATTTCCATTCCTAGCATGCAAACTATCATCAGTAGTGTGACTAATGTATTTTCCTGACAGAATTTGATGATGTTCTGAGCAATAACAACAGGGTTTTTGTTCTTGTTCTCAAAATCTTCGGAACATCTGGCTTTCCAGATGTGCCACGTAGTAACTGCAGCAAGGTTAAGAAAATGCTTGTTAGTGGAGGATATGATCTTGTTTCTGTCAGGCCAGGAGAGAAGCCAAGCTTGAAGATTAGGGAATTTCCAGTATTTGAAGTAGCAAACCACACTGCCCTTGCAAATGGGCATCTCAAAAGCAATTGCTCTTTGATTTCCAACTCTTGCATACAAAGTTGGCATCTTTAATCTTGGATCTTGGAAAATTTTCTGGAGTGCAGCTACAGGAAGAATAGAATATCATGAGATATTTTCCAGATTAACATTTGACACTTTTATGGAATCTGCAGCAGATGCCAGATAAGTTTACTATTGTTGGGAGTATCTTTTGATACTTCTCTGAGTATTAATTGCTCTTTAAGTATAATCTGATGTGTAGTAGTATTTAGTTGTTGGGTAGCTCAATGTGCAGATTTTTTTATACAACTTTTTGTCTTACCAGTGGCATCATCTCCAACGGCTCAATTTAATGGTATGGCCTAATGACGCCAGTTTATTTAACCACGGGATAAAACTGCTCTTTGAAGAATTGGGTAAAGCAAACCAGCCCAGAACAGGCTGAAGCTCTAGCTTTACTTAAAGCTGCTCAATGGGCAAAGGATTTACTGCTGAAAGATTTTTGGATTGAAGGTGATTGCAAGAGGGTCATAGAGTTTGCGCAGGGTAAAGATGGCCTACTACAATGGCAGAATCAAAGCATCATCAAACAGGTTATGCCTTGTACAAAGTTTTTGGGTTTTAATTTCAAATCTAGGGGTTCTAATCAGGTGGCGGATAAGCTAGCTAAAGAGAAGATTTGCCGGGTTTTCTAAAGGATTTCATAACTCTGGATATGAATAGTGCGGCTAAGTTCTTGGACAAAACAAATTCTGCAGTTCCAAAGATGGTTTGTCCATCTTTACAGTTTTCTAGTTTAAATTCTGCACATGTAATTACTATTTGTTCTCGGAGTTAGTTTCATCCATCTGTACTTCTAACCAAACCACTGGATATGCAACCAACTGAAGCAACTTGTGCCTCAGTAGTCAGTAGGGACTTCCAGTGTTGGTTAATTCCCTTTTTTATATACAAGTCGATTCACCAAAAAAAAAAAAAAAAAACCCTCTTTACTTGTCAGATTTTGTTTTAATGTTAACAGCAATGGCTTCTGATAATAACGAAATATCTGTTTCACTCGATTTGGCAATGGTTTAAAGCTTGTAAAATATAAAGTGAGGAGATACAAGGACGGTATCATTCCATTTGACAGTATATGTTAGTATATTTCATAGGCCCATCCATACCAACAGCTTTTACCATTTGACGGTATATGTTTTGCATTAAAAGAGGTGGTTCTCACTTCTCAAGGCTAAATCTATGAAAATGGTTGGAGTGTGACAGTTAGTGGATGGTTTGTGGTGTTGTTGGAAGGAAAATATTTGCATTACCAGGAAAACATGAAGGAAACCGTAATGTTGCAACATTTATTCCTTTTGGGTACGTTGCAAATGTACGTGGTGATAACAAGCAGGAAACCGTTTGCTTTTGGTGGCAGTACATGATTTTAGGCAGGAATTCCAAAACCCATTGAAGGCTGAGATAGGGTCGGGAAAAACTGAAGTCCCTCTACTTTGGTCTCCCCTGAGCATTTTGGCAAGTCCCTCTATGTGAAAAAAAATTATAATACCAAATTTGCCCATTATACTTAGTGTTTAATTAGTTAAGATATGATTAACTTAACTTAACTAATCTGATAATTAAATCAATTAAGACATGATTAACTAAATTATTTTAAGACAGATTTTCTAAAAACTTAACATTTTTTTTTTAGAGTTTGAGAGAGTGAGGGAAGACGAAGAAGAGACAAAAAAAAGCCCAACTTTGCAAAAACCCATATTTTGATTCAGTCAACCAAAATGAGTGAATCAAGCACCGAAATGGAGGTAGAAGAATCAGCTTCCATTGAAGGCACAACTTTATCGAAAAACACATTGAAGGAAATGAAGGGTTGTTTAAATTCTTTGATGGTAAAAAGTTTGTAATCAAATGAAGACTTTTTCAACCAATTCGACGTCGATCCTGCAGATTACTAACACCTGAACGTCCCCAATGAAGAAGAACCTCGATAAAACAACCAGGTATGCTTCTAATTCTGCTATAAACACTTAAAATCACGTTAGAAAAATGTGATTTTTGTGAGTTCCAGTTTAAAGTTACGGCTTGAAACACCGGCCGTAAGTGAAACTTACGGCTGGAAGTTCTTCAAATTGGAGCCGTAAGTTAAAAAATTTGGGGGTTTTTGAGCTGTACATAACTTACGGCTTCACTCGATAAGAATTTACCAGCCGTAAGTTTGCATGGGAATATTAAATGTTATTTCATGGCCATCAGTTACGGCAGGTAGAGGAAACTTACGGCTAATAAACTTGCGACCACCAAGTTTATGTGAGCTTGACTTACGTCTGTAAGCTTGGTGGAGTAAGAGGCCATAAGTTGAGTTACGACAGGTTAATGTACACCCATTCCTAGCCATAAGTACTCTTGTCTGATAGTATATTTTTGGCAGTCTACTCACATACGGAAAGATATAAGTTACAGCCAGCATACTTGAAAGCAATTTTTGTGTTTTTGAAAATGATTAGTTACGGCTCATTAGAAAAGTATCGAAATGAGCTGTAACCTAATCTATGTCTGACATTATCACCCGTAAGTTTACAAGCGTAACCTATTTGACACTTTGATGTTGTTTTTGTTTTGTAGATTGTGCCAGCAATTATTCCAATGGATAATCAACCACCACCCAATAGTATTTGGCACGCCACTACCGATCATTACCAACCATTTGTCCAAACCATTGTAGGTGTACAAAATCATGTTTAGTATGCATGTATAAATATTATTTCAAACGTTTTGTTCTCTAATTTGTACATTGGGTCACTAGTGGAATAAGGCTTGATTAGCACAATCACCCCATCAAATTTTAACACAGTCGTGGGCTGATGCCGTATAAGCCCAGCCATAAAATGTATTATCACAAAAAGAAACCCGGTAAGTCCAAAAACCTATCCCCAATCTGTGCTACTGCTACAGTTTAAAGATAAGTTTTCCTTTTCAAGATTTTCCAACCTCATTTTTATCGCCTTATAAAACTCCCCTCACTCTCTCTCTTCTTTCCATTTCGATAAAAACTTGAGAGCAAATTTTACCAGTACCCTTGCGGATCTGTGAGGTTAACTTTACGTTCTTCAGATTTTTCTTTTAATCTCCTTCTTTAAAGATTCTCGTCTTTAATCGTCAGCAGGTGATGTTCGGTTCCAATACAATTTTGATTTCTGTTTGTTTGTTTGATGTGTTAGGGGTTTAATTTGTTTGATTTGAATTTGATGTTGCAGATAAAGAAGACACTGAGATTCAGGTCGGTGTCTCAAAGAACTACATGTAAACAATCTACATCGCTGCTTACATATTGACTGCTTACATACTGACTGGTTTTCTTTCTTTTAATGTAGATATGGTTTAGTAAGAAAGAAGCCGGCGAGTGGGCTATTGCACATGCTAAAGAGAAGATGTGCTTGTTAGTCAAAAGAAGTTATGTAACCCGTAACCGTTTTCAATTGGTCTGCGAGTGTAGTGGTGAGTACACGAGTTATGAGAAAAAGGGTACCGTGGCCAAGCCCAAGAAGAGGAAGAAGCCATCATCCTACACAAAGAAAACGAAATGCCCCTTGAAACTTCAATTTTCTCAAAACAAGCGGGATGGATTTTGGTTTTTGAAGACGGTAATAAGCGGTTGTCCCAACCACCATCCACCAATGAGTTTTCCACAACATGCTTGCGCCGCAAAGTTAACTCCCTATGAATATTCTTTAGTGGGTGGGATGTATATGATAAATATACCTCCTCGTGATATTCTTGGCAACATCCAACATGCAAATCCGGAAAATTGTTCGAGTTTGAGAAATATTTACAACGCAACCGCTAAGATCAAGAGGGAAAAGAGTCAAGGTAGAACTGAGATGCAACAATGTTTTTATGAAGCTTTCAAAGAAAAATACACTTGTTACTCCGAGGAGGACGGGGATAAGAAAGTGAAAAATCTTTTGATTGCTCATCCGGAATTCATTAAATTGACACGATGTAATCACCAAGTTCTATTGTTGGATTGCACTTATAAGACAAACAAGTACAATCTACCTCTTTTGAACTTAGTCGGTCAAACATCTACAAAGCTACAATTTAGCATTGGGTGGGATACGTCCTATTGTTGTGGGTACCATTTGGAGACGTTTAGTCTCTAAAATTGTTGCTTCCCATGTTGGTAAGAAAATGGAGAATTATCTTAGCGACTTTCAGTTTGGTGTGGGGGTACCCTGTGGGGGAGAGTCCATTCTTCATGATGTCAATAGGCTCCTTGAGATGAAGAATGACTCGACATCTACGTCAATGCTCTTGGTTGATTTCTCCAATGCCTTCGATCTTGTGAGCAGGTCTGCAATGATTATGGAGGCAAGGAAACACTGTCCTTCCATCTCCAAGTGGGTTGAGTTCTGTTATGTAGCTCCTACTAGATTGTATTATATGGACAACACTTTTTCGTCTGCTCAGGGAGTACAACAGGGGGACCCACTCGGTCCCATGTTATTTGCTTTAACTCTACATCCCTTGATACATAGAATTGCGGATTCATGCTCATTGGATCTACATGGTATATAGATGATGGACCTTGATTGGGGACACTTTCGAGGTGGCTAATTCCTTAGACATTATTCAACAAGAAGGTGTTTATTTGGGTTTGCATCTTAATGTCTCGAAGACCAAACTTTTTTGGCCTAAAGTTGATAACAGAGGTTTGGTTGAGGGCGTTTTCCCACCTCACATTTGCCGGCCAGCGGAGGGGGTCAAGCTATTGGGAGGTCATGTTAGAATGAGCCCTGAGTTTTGCAGAAAAATGGTAGTTAACAGGTTTCATAAGACCACGGTCTTGATTGATGTTATACATAAGCTCAAAGACCACAGGGCGAGCTTTTGCTGCTGAGGAATTGTTCTGGTGTCTCTAGGTTATACTTTGCTATGCGAGCGACTAAGCCTGAATTTTTTTTTTTTTGGTTTGGGGGGGGGGGGGGGGATTTTTGATAATCATGTCAAACAGTTCCTTAGACACCTTGTTACAGGAGATGTGTCGGGCTTTGGTCTCCTTCAGCAGAGGCTTGCGTCACTTCCCATTAATTATGGTGGTCTAGGGGTGTACACTATGGAGGATACCATGCAATACTGCTATTTGGCCTCATGTTTCCAGACAATGGCTCAGCAGGAGAATATTTTGAGGCATTCCGGTGTGTCTAGTTTGTGCCCAAGTTTTGATCGTGCCCTCAACCTATAATAACATGTATGCGGTATTGAGAATTATTCACTATGTATTGATGATATTGCCCCCCATTCTATGAGTTCTTTGGCAATCAAATACTGCGATGCAGTAAAGAGGGATTTACCTAATCGGTTTGTTATGACGGAGCGGGATTCTGCCTTGTGGCAGAGTAACAAGAACAAGCATGTGCAAGACTATTTGTTGGCCATTCCGATTGCTAGGCTTAATCCAAACCTTGGGCCTCTTCATTTTAGAGCTATCTTGTATTATAGACTTGGGATCCCTCTTTTCGAATAAGGGTACTCTTGCACCAGTTGTGGCAGGGGGATGGATATTTTTGGGGACCATGCCTTGCATTGATCGCATGGGGTTGGTCTCAAATACATACATGACCTGGTGTGTGATAGTTTTTCCGATATTTGTTATCGTGCGGGTGTCCCATCTAGAAAGAGGTTGACTTGGGTTTCATCTCAGACACCGGATTAGCTTTGAGACCTGCAGATATCTTAGTGTATAACTGGGATAATGGGGATGATGTGTGTAAAGATATCACAGTTGTTTCTCTATTTACAAGCGGAGGGGTGCGCACTTTTGTTCCTGGCAAGGTAGTTGATGATGCTGTCGATCGTAAGAGGGACAAATACTTAGAGAAATGCACGGCTCGGGGCTTTGGTTTTGGTGTGCTTGCTTTTACCACTTTAGAGGACTTGTGCAGTGACACTGTGGAGTTTCTGAAGAGATTCTGCAACTATATGGCTAGCCATGATGCGAATTCCATAGTGGAGGATTTTCTGTTTCATAGGATTGGAGTTGTCCTTCAAAAGGGGATTGGAGCCAGGTTGTTGCTAGGCTTCCATCTAATTCTTGTAATTCTGTTGATTCTAATTCTGAATAATAATATGAGTTTTACCCCTTAAAAAAAGAAGAAAAAAGATGAAGAAGATGAAAAGAAACTTGTGTAAAAGAAGAGCTTATGAAGACAATGAAGATGAGTTTGTGGTGAAGTAACCTAGTTGTGATTTTGAGTTGAAGACATATATTGTGGAAGACTTGTGTTAAAGATTATTTGTTGGTTTAGAGATTCATTTGAAGGTAACAAGGAGAAGGTTCAATAGCTCGATTTGGTGGAAGACTTGTGTTAAAGATTGTCAAAGAGAAACATCGAAGAAAAAATATTCAAGAGAGGTTACTGCTGTCTTATGTGTGATCTTGCTGACTTTGTTACTTTTGTGAGGTGTGCGGAGCATTGAAGAGATCAAATTTCATGCCTAAGAGAAACAAAGAAGAACCCAATAACTACATGGAGAATGAGTGCAAGTCGGTGAAGCTATGGTTATGATTTCAAGCTAAAATTCATGAAGAAAGGGAGGTATGTAACCGAATTGCCATGATTACATTGCGAATTTTCAGTTTTGGATATATGAGTTTTTGGGAGTTTAGATGTAAGCAAGAACCGTACACAATTAGTTGACTCGAAGACAATTGGAGTGCATTTATACAAGTTTTGAAACCACAATCATTCATGGAGTGATGCTTGGCACTGTTTTGAAGCAAGAAGAACAAGTGCAAACAAGGTATTACACTCATGTCCATGGAGTAAGCAAGAATCAGTCCAAGAGAAGGGAAAAAAGCTCACATTTGAGAAAAGACGATACAAGACAAATATTTGCTAGCCGAATCCATGCATGGATTAGAAGACAAACTTGATACTAGATGGAGATGTGATTTGAAGTGAGAAGAAGAAACTTTCTACAAGCTCCAAATACAACCATTTCCTCACGGAGTTTGTGTTTGGAGTTTACTCGAGGACGAGCAAAAACTAAGTGTGGGGGAATTTGATAGGTGCTTAAAACACTTAATCAAGAGTACCTTATTCATAAACTTTAGTTAGCTTACGCTTCGTGTTATTTTACGGTGTTTTCTGTTTTGCAGGTACTTTGAAGATATGTGACATAAAAAAAGCAACAAGAAGTGCCAAGCAATAAAAATTATTGGAGGCAGCCACAATCAATACATGGGCAACCATTTGAGCTTAAATAAATCAATATTGGTGCACCAGGAAGTCAGATCAGGGCAACCAGCAAGCTCAGTCACAAGATTACTACTGCAGGCGCAAGAATAATTCAGGGCCACCATCTCCAGTTTATAGCCTAAGTCGCGTCCAGTTTGTATTATGTAGCTGCAATAATCAGTTATTCACAATCCAATAGGTACTACAATTGCATCAAGTTTATCAGGGGTTAAATCAGCAACAAATTCAGCAAGATTCGAGTGGTGGTTTGGCAAGGGTTATGAGAGCACTCGAAGTGCAGGAGTTTGGGTTATAGTTTTGGTTGGAAAATCAGTTGTGTTGCTGCCGGTCTGTTACATCCACAAGGTAGTAGCTATGGGTTAGTTTTCTGACATGGTTTCAAGTATGGTTCTGTCAGAAACAATGGTGTTGCTGTTGTGTTGTATTGCGTGTGATTAAGGCATGGTTCTAATGGGTCGTTGCCAAGGGTTAGCTGAGTATTAGGACTTGAGCTTAGAAGGAAACGGAGAGGGAAAATGTGGGCACCAAGTTGAGCATATTTTTTAGCCGAGAAACCAGTTGAGAAGAATATGATTTGGATTTGGACAGGGCTTGGGTGTTGGACAGTTGAAATTGGAGGCTCACTGGAGTTGTGGTTGTAACAGATACATGGGTGTTTACCTAGCACGGTTTGGAGGGGTTTAGTAAGTTATAAAGGAGGCGTACTACAGAGAAAAAACACATCTTCACAACCAGTTGGAGGCGCAACAGTTTGGGAGAAAAAAACTCAAGGGTTACCTGAGTTTGCTTCTCCTATTTGTTTCAGTTTTGAATTTATTTTACACAGATTTTATGCTATCTTTTAAGACCATGAGTAGCTAATTTATTCTTTGATTAGGGATGAACTTGACATCCTGAGACATGAGTTTTAATCAAGTTGCACAAGTATTTCAATCCTCTACTTTTTCTTGTTGTGAATCTTTTATTGTTCTTGAATATTTATTGGAAATCACGTAGCTAGTTGATTTCTCTATTACTAGTTAGCGATTCTTTGATCCGTAATTGTCAAGAATCAATAACAACAAGTAGTAATTCTCGATAATTGACGACGGGATGTTGTTGAATCATTGAGAAGTAGAAGATTACCTTAGTTTACTATCTGAGCTTACGAGTGCGTGGCTAGGTCTTACCCCAATTCACAGAGTCTAATGCTTTTGATTTGATACACTTAAAGAGCTTATTTTAGGTGTTCTAATTGATTAGAATCCGGTAGTCGAGCACTTCCGTATCCGGTGACACAAGGAATTGATTAGGATAGTTGAGCTTATATTTATTCTACGGTAGTAACAAGTAGGATATTGCGAGAAAAATGCATGTAGATTGATTAAGATCTATTCATGGATTGATAAGAATTCCTTATCGCTTTTACCATTAGTATTTGATTCAAAATTCAGTTTACATATTTTTGTTACCTTGATTTACTCTCTTTAAAACGAAAATTGGACTTTATAACGACTTGAACTCACACCTCCTTGTGGATAGAATTCGACTTACCCTACTACTTCTTAATTGAATTGTAAAGAGTCGAGAGAAATATTATTGATAGGTTTGACACCCCATCAGTATCCGAGACGAAGACAATTGAAGATAAAGATCAGAACTTACACACTTGATATCTATCGTCCTCATCGAAAGGTTAGAAAGGTTTTCTTAATGGTTTCGTATTTTACCAATTCTATCAATTAATAGTTTTTTTTTTCTCAAAAAGAAATTTTATTAATCATCATCAACTGAAAGAAGTTTACAAGAATTGGATGGGAGCCTCTTGCAACAAGCTGAGCTCCAATCCCTTTTTGCAAGACAACCCCAATCCTATGGAAAAGAAAGTCCCCAACTACAACGTTCCCATCATGACTAGCCATATAGTTACGTAATCTCTTCCGGAACTCCACCGTATCATTACCCAACTCCCCTAAGGTAGTGAAGGCAAGCACACCAAGACCAAAGCCCTGAGCAGTACATTTCTCTAGATATTTGTCTTTTTTACGAGAGACAACATCATCAATAGCCTTGCCCGGAACAAAAGCACGCACCCCAACGCCTGTAAAAGGTGAAACAACTGTGATATTCATACACACAACATGTCCACCCAGTTATACACCAAGACATCTGCAGGTCGATGATGTTGCATATATTGATCGAAGGATCGAATGACTAGTTCTCTCGGCACATAGGTTTTTCCCATAGTGTATGATTCTCTAGAAATATGTGAGTATATAGTTTGTTTGGAATAAGTACTTCAACAACCTATATGTTCCGAACGTGTTCATACACTATAGGAAAATCCCTGAAATCTGGAAGTGACTAACGTGAACACGTTCTGAACGTTTTCATGTGCAAATTCAGAAATTCCTGAACTCGTATTTACTCACACGTGAACACGTTCCGATCATGTTCATGTCCAGCTGAAATAAAACTTCTCTTTTGAAGTTATTTCTTATATGAACACCTTTCGATTGTGTTCACGTAAGGATTTCAGAACTTTTGTCCACTTAATAGTCTTTCGCGAACCATAATGCGTGGTTCAACTTAATAGTCTTTCACGAACCATAATGTGTGGTTCAACTTGTTGAGCCATTGCCTTTTCCTTCACTTGATCAAGGCGAGTCTTCTCACTACCTTAGGTTATATATACGCCAACGGGTTTGTAGAAGATTGAGTTGGACCTCCAAGTAAGCCTATGGAATTTTCTAAGTTCGGAAACTTACTTGAGCCTTACTCAAGGTTGCTTAACTTTCGAGCAAAGACTTCCTTGATGATCAATATAAATTGATGACCTCCTGCAAGATACAAACTAATCCTCCACACATTTGTGTATCCTTGCATAAAGGTTGGGCGTCATCTCGAAGTCCTTTTTATTAGGTAACGACTATTTGAAAGACTTCACTTGAGGATCGTGAAACACATGTCGAAATTAATATTCCTGATCATGTATCTTAGGTCGATTGTTTTGTTGCGGTCAATTCAATCAATAAAAATGAAATATTTGATAGAAGTTTCATACGGCTGCACTCAGTGTTATAATTCCTAGAAGCTCCATAATGCAATTCACGAATTAGGTCTTGAATCAAGTTTGTCACGTGTTACGAGGTAAAGTCAGTTAGGCTAGATCCATAAGCCCTAATTAGCATATCGATTTCCATTAACCTTGGCGTTAAATCTAAAGGAAAGCACCTGTCGTATTATTTTTTGAAAAAAAATCGAGTACAACCATGCGTCCTATTATAGGCAGGGTAGCGCTAGTCTTCACGAAGGAAAGTGGTGCAACTCCTAGTCCTGTAAAGGACGCCAGCTAGGGGAATCAAGTGTGTAGATTTCTGCGGGAGCAAAGAGACGTAGGAGCACAATGGTAGCTGAGTTGCTTGGAGGGCTAATTCGGTCTCGATACATTCCAGTCCGAAGTATGATAATAGGCTAGCGTTTACATTCTCTTAATACTATGTGTATTCAAATCTAGACTAGGTCCCGAGGTTTTTCTGTTGGTTGTGGTTTCCTCGTTAATGAAACTTCTAGTGTCTTGCATTACTTTACCTTCCGCATTATATTGTTTCATATCCAAATAATTAAAGTATTGCAAGTTTGTTGATTCAACCCTTGAGTGAATCCATCTCTATTGAGATCT
>JAJJMA010052933.1:0-13749 GCA_023529015.1 Papaver nudicaule | reverse complement strand
TTTTTTTTTTTTTTTTTTTTTTTTTTTTTTTTTTTGTACCACCATTATTTTTAATAAAATACGCGAATTTCCATAACTTAAAACGTCTTCTACATTGAAATTAAACTGGTTACATCTAAATGCATTAAAAAGAAATCCTAAACTAAACGAAATTAAACCAACAACAACAACTTCTAAAAGAAAAAAACATAATCATTATCATCATACTCCTCCGATTTCTTGATTCATTAGAAATGGCAGTAACTTCATCATCATATTCATCCTCTTCTTCATCCTCTTGGCCTCCAGCAGTTGCTTTTTCTTCCTCCATCCTTTTTTTGAGCTTGGCAGCTTTCATCTGCCACATCTCCCTTTGCATCTGGTTCATGTGGGTAGTGTCAGCAGTGAGAATCTTATTCTCCTCCTAGGTGGCGAGAAATTTCTCATTGGCTATGCGACTCTTCCTCATCTCCAAAAATGTTCTTTTCCGCTCAACAACTCTATTCTTGTCATTGGTGTCTTGTTTTTCCATAAACAAATCAAAATTAAAACTTTTTTGACTGTTTTCGACATACGCTGCTGCTTGTCTAGCCTTCTTGGCTGCATTTGTACCCATAAACTTGGTTGCATTTTGAGCATTGGCATTCAGATAGGAGTTGGGATCAACCCTGAACTGTCCAGGTGGGGGACCAGGGGTAGCAGATGGTCCGGAGGAAGTAGAACCCGGTCCAGAGGGGCCAAAAAAAGGTTATTCAAAGGGGCTCCCATTATGGGTTTGGGAGTAAGGGGAAAACTCGGGGATCTCCATGTTACCGGCCAAAATCTCTGGGTCGAACTTGGGTAACACCTTCAGGATGTAGAAGCTAGTCTCGAAGTGGAAAGGTTTACCAGTCTTGTGAATCCAGTCGGACCTGCACCTAAACTCAATATCCCTCTGACCCTCACCACTTTGCTTGTTTCGAGTGGCTTGGGTGATTGCAGCGACATACAACGCAACCTCAGTAGTAATTACGCCAAAGCGATCAGAGAGGCTTCCAACATTACGACACTTGGGGTTACCTGTCTCGCGTTGAAACTTGTCATGGATATTGCCCAGAGAGTTTTGAACTTTTGTTGTACACCCTGAACCGAATCCTGAGTAAAGTAAACGTAACAACGAGAAATGTTCTCATCTTCATAAGTTGAGAACTTATCACCCCTAGGTTTTTTTGGCGTTGTGGCTTTCTTTCCTTTTCTGTTGGCATTCTGGGTATTCTGAGAGTTTTCCTGAGTAATAATAGTCCCATTGGCTGATTCCTGACTCCAATTTCCATAACGGGGATCTTGGGTAATCACTCCATATTGGGGTTTTGAATACTAATTCCAAAACGAGGATCCATGATAAAAAATACTGAGAAAGCTAGACAAGGATGAGAAAAAAACTCTCTGAGAGATTGTCAGGAGGAAGTGTGAGTTGAAATAGTTTTGAATCAAGAGTATTTATAGAGCTAGGAAACCTGGGCCGTTGGATGCATTTAATGCAGAATTATAAGAATAACCGTCGATCGAAGCTTAGATTATCGACCTCGAGATTCTTTCTCTCGGTCGAGAGTCATTTTCTCGACCGAAGAACTAACTAACTACCGATAGTTGCTTCTATTGGTCCGGCAAACCGCCAGCTCGTTTTTGGTGTTTGCCCCTTCCATAGTGGGGCAAACAAGGCAAACCATAGTGTTTGCCTTGTGCATAGGAAGGGGCCTTACGGGTGTTCATCAGTTGGTGTTCAACCTTATTGTGGTCATTTTTTTCAATGTCACTGACTGGATAGATTTTCATCCGACTTGATTAAACTGGATGACCGGTTTAAACTTGTGTAGCACTGCATTTCCCCTTACTCACAATAATTTAACCATTAGTTCAGTTTTTAAACCTATGGAGCCTTGAGGGTATCAATTTAATAGGGAGAATATTAAAATCCATATAAGACAATCTTCAAAATTTCAGTCTGTGTAACCATAACTTTTTATACACCTCAAATGAGATTTGCCCCATTGATTTATCAAATCCCCATATGAAGCAACTTGATATCATTACAATCCTTTTCTTGCTAAATTGCTCGACTTCTCCTAAAAATTCCTCCATTCTTAGTTGGGAAAACAAGACAAACAGTAGTAGCTAAAGTGAGAGTCCCATTCTTACGTTGACGTTAGTGGTGGCACAAAGAGATGAGGTTTTCTTTTTCTTAAGAAAGAAAAGAGAAAAGAGATTATGTTAGTTATGGGTAAAAAGCAGACGTGGCAGAATCTCACTGTATCCAACTCTCTTCAATTATTCCAACAAGACATCATCTATCATTTCCTTTTTTTATCGACCGATAAGACATCATCTCTTTTAAGATATCTAATGGAACAGTAATTCTATATTGACCGCCCCAAATCTCCCACAAAATCCCGTGGACGCATTCAACGGCTGGCGTGAGTTTAGATTTTGGCTTAGCGGGTCCCACCACAAAAAACCAGCGGGTCCATCCACCGAGATGTTTCACACGGGATTTGCTGGGGGATTGGGTCGGCGGTACATATAGAATTAGCGCTAATGAAATCGTGACATGGTGCACATGGTTTTTTGCGTAGATACACTCTTGCGTGGATACGCTAATCACGATAAAAGAACTTCGTCTCAACACTTCATCCGAATGCTTTCTAAAACATGACCTTGGTTGTGAACGTCCTAGATCATATTTTCGGATTTATGCTTTCTAAAACATGACCTTGGTTGTGAACGTCCTGGATCATATTTTCGGATTTCTCAGGATGTGCATAAGATCATCCGTTTTGTATCATTTGATCTAATCGACCTTAGTTTGTTGCTGCACATCTCATTGTCACTCTAGATTTTCGTGTTTGGATCACCTCCCAATGCTCTTCAACCACGTCTCTCTATCAGCATTACAGTTCCTCAGTTGCATTCACATCGGGCCCCATTTCAACCTTACTCCTTAAAATAGTAAACAAACTGCACCACTTGATCTCATCTTCATCTGACCTCACAAGTCACTCACAACCCCCTCGGGTTAACCAAAATCCTTTCCCATTCATTCATCTAGTTTGTCTATATAAACGAACTAGTTTTTCAAAGATTCTCGCTGGACCAAAAACTAACAGCTAAAGAAATTTTTTAAAGCTCTCTCTCTAGCTTCATAAACATATAGTCATATAGAACAGTAGTTTTGGGAATAAAAATCATGAGTAAGGGTATGCAAGTTCGAGTGCCATCATCTCCGAAAGAAAGTGATGGTGGTGCTGGTAGTAACGGCGGGCAATCAGTGGCGTCGAATTCTCCCAGAGTAAGTCAGTGTTTATGTTCTCCAACAACGCATACTGGTTCATTTCGTTGTAGGTACCATCGATCTTTGTCTTCCACATGGAGGATGAAGAGATCTAATTCCATGCCGGCTAATAGTGCTGCAACAACATCCATCTCTTCCAAAGCTGTTGAATCTACTTAGAAAAAAGACAGTACTATATATGGTGCATGATGAATGAGTATGTATTGATGATGTTACTTCAAAAATGTACTATATACTGCTGTCTATGATGTTTTTAATATATATAGATGTTGTAGTACTACTTATTAGCTAGTTATTTTGCTTTGTCCAAAATTCACTCTCCTCCTTTCTTTTTTCACCTTTAAACCAAGCTCTTGCCTGTTAGTTTGCCGTCTGTGCCTTGAGTAGTTCTTCATCCCCGAGAGATATTCCAGATTTTCTTTCACTGGTTACGCCTAATGAGTTAAGATAGTTGTCCTTTAATTTGTCCTCATTTTGGAGTTCCATTGAGTTCATGATTTGCAATTATTTTAGCTGTTTTCATGAACTAGCAGAAACTATAGACTTCCATATGGTTTTCCCTGTGGGCCATGTAAGCAATACCATAACATTAGAAATATGAATATACTGTTTGAGCAAAAAGATAAGGCTTGAATGGTACTTAACCACATCTGTATCAATCATTTGATCCATAGATTTTGGAACTTAAATTTGAAGATCATGGACTGACACAAAGCACCACACCCATCACCTGTGCTGTATATCCCATACCAGCCCTTATACAAATATACTGATTCTCTAGCTAGATAAACCATACGTTTTCCCCATGTAGATGTGTGGTAATGCATTTTGGCTTGAAAGTGAAGGAAGTTTGTTTTAGAGAGCATCTCACATACATACATTCTGGTTTAATTTGTCATCCACAAGATGCACTATCACCCAATTGTTTTGGTTATCACATTTGTTTGTATGTGTATTAAAAGTCATCTGTGGTTGTTGTTTTTTCTTAATGTAATTAATTTTTTTGATCCAAACTTAATGTAATTAATTTGTTATTACATTCTTGGTCAATCGTTTAACTAGTCGACAATGTGAATAGATATGGTCTAGAAACTGTAGTGGACAAGTCTAAAAAGTAGAGCTTATCATCATATAATGGGCTTGATGCCATGATTGGCCATGAGGTGCGGCATTATTCAACATTATCTATCTCTTTTGTTACTAATCTTCTAGATTTGTTTTCGTGGCAATTACTATCCGATAGCTTACATATGTCTCCATCGGTATACAGTATTACTTATCCTAACTTGCAGATAAAACTTTTTCACCAAGTATTTCTGTTCACTGACCAACTAGACTTACCCAGTTGGGCCTGGGAGGGACATGAGTCTCATCTCTGATTACAGCCTTACAGAAGTTAGGCATGCCATTGACAAACACTAGCCCTATTAGGTGTAAATACCAGAGAAAAACTAGAATATCTCGAAGTGTGCGTTTTATCCAACATATAAAAGTCAAAGAAGGTACAGACACTCAAACTTCCACGTAAATTAACTTTTAAAACTCTGAGAGAATCAAAAAGAGAGCAAGATTATTTATAGGAATATAGTCCCGTTAGGATACAGACACGTGTCCGCCAATCTCCCTCTCTCTTCTGACCGCTCATGTTGTTCATACACGTACTGACTTTCAGACTGGTTGCTACCTGACACCCCTCTAATTCTAGAAGGGAAGACCTGACACATGCTTCTCTCTGCGCGTGCATTCCCAGAGTACTTCCTCTCCTTGGTGCCAAGCTTGCTAGAGGCTTCCCGCCTTCTCCCTCCTTAGCTTCTTCTTCCCTGGCGTCAAGCCTGTTGGAGGCTCTCCGCTCTCCTCTCTTTAGCGCCAAGCCTATTTGCTTTTTGTATCCAGTCTCTCAATTTGCGCCAAGCCTATTTGCTCTTTGTCTGTTTTTTCTCCTTGGCGCTGGACCCATTTGATCTTTGCCTCTTCTCCCTTTCTTATCCTTGGCGCTGGACCCATTTGCTCTTTGTCTCTTCTCTCTTTATTTGCGCCAAGCCTATTTTCTCTTTGCCAGTATCGTCAGTTCTTGTCTTTGGCGCCAAGCTCCATAGGGCTCCCCGCCTCTTCTCTCTCTTAGCGTCGGGCCCATATTGGCCTCCCTTCTTCTTTCTCATCCTGGCGTAGGAGCCCATGCTGGCTCCCCTCCCCCTCTCACATCTTCCATTCTCCTTCTTCTTCTCTCCCCTTTCCTTCTCCTGGCGCTGAGCTCATATGGCTCCCGCAAGTATTCTCCCCATGTCCTTTCTCATCTCATTTTCTGGGGTATCTACATAAAGTCCCGTGGCTTTTCAGTATAGTGATTTATTATATCGAAAAGTCATAATGGTGTTGGGGTGGTCTGTAGTAGTGGCTGCAGCAGCTTGTAGTTGTGGTTGCCCCTGCTTGCAGTTGTTGTAGCAGCTTGTTGTATTGGTTGCTCCCGCTTGAAGCTGTTGTAGCGGCTTGAGTCCCGAAGTCCCAGGTTCTTTGTTGTGCTTGTTTTGGAGAGGCTTTGTTCCTAACTTTCACTTTCTTACTCCGGGCCTCACAAGTACTGTGTGGCACTGCTGCTCATTTTTGATAAACAAGGAGTCCCGTGTGTGATCTTTGTTTTGGTATTGAAAGTACCCAGTAAGGTGTCGCTGGTCATCTTTAGTAGACAAGGAGTCCCGAGAGACCTAGATAGGTTGATGTTTCGGTGGATGAATAAGTTTTACACTTTCTATTTCTGATTTGGAGATAGTGGTCCGATTTTAGAAGATGTTGTTGCTTTGGTAGGATTGCCAATTCATGGTCATCACAAATTCGCTGTCACGGCCTCTCGGAACAAGTTCAGAGCTCGAGACAGTCCACACCTGAAAGGAGAGTTGGAGGTGCCTCTAGTTCCACTCCTCGAGTTGTCTTGAAGAAGTCCAACTTCCCCGGGTGGGTTGGGCATTTTGCACCCAGGCTAGATCCTTCTAAATGAAAGAAAGGGAGGCAAGGGCGAGACCTCGAAGGTATAACCGAGTCCCCTACTCACGGAGAAGACGTCGCACAAAGTTGGCTGCTTTCCTGACTTTTTGGTTGTCTCATGATGTTTTCGAGTATGGGCCTAAAAGATGTCGTGAAGGATGAGCTGATTCATATGGCAGTTTTGATGTCTAGAGGTATTTATTTCCCATTGGCTCCTATGTTTCTGGGCGTTTCAAGGTGTCTCCTGAAGATGCAAAGAAGTGCAACTTGACTCCTAACAAAGGAACGACTTTAGTGGCTAGGCAGATTAGGAAAGAAAAACGAGCTCAATCACTTGAGGCTTCTTGTTTCTCGCCTGAGGGTATAGAGGAATACGTGTATCACACATACATTTTTTATTTTTTGACACATACGTGACAATATTTTTTCTTGTGTAGGATGAGACCCCTAAGACCGATGTGAATCTACCAACTCGTAGACCGCTCAAGTTCGCCTTTCGTCGTACTGGTGATGATGGCTCTGGAGCTCACAGATCATGGTTTGACAATCTCAAGGACAAATTTGTTGGGTCTAGTAGCAGGGCTGACGCGAGTGTGGCACTTGGCGATCGACCACTTGATCGGTAATCTTTCTTTGTGAATTTTTTCATCTTGTTGTTATTTTTGCTAAAGGTTGAGTTTCTTAAAAAGGTGACCTTGGCGCTGCTTCCCCAGATGTCTACCATTCTTAACCTTGAACGAGAGCTCGCACGTCTTGAAGTTGTGGAGGCGTAAGCAGAGGTGCCGGTTGCACACCGGCATGCCATATATAATGTTTTATGGGCGAGTGGGTTACTCGTCATATAGAGCGGGAGGCGGCATGTGAAGCCGCTAAAGCTCCTGGTGTTCAGTGGGGTGTTTCGTAATAAATGGATGTTATGTCAGGAGGCTGTGGCTGAAGCTCGTCTCTCCAAGGATGTTCCTGGCCTGTCGTTTGAAGCTCAACGAGAGATGCACGACGCACATGTTTGATATATTTCAATTAGTAAAAGTTTTGATGACAGTCGTCGTATTGTTTGTGATATCGATCGCGAAATCGCGCTCTGCCCGGATAGGCAATGCGTTTGAGCAGGGGGGGGTTTCCCTCCGAACATTTCAGCTGTGTCATACTGTTATTGCGGGGTCTTTGTGATTGCATTTTTGTTGTATTTTTTTTTTGACCATGTTGGATATGTGATGCGCTTGTGCAGCATTTAGCTAGCAATATGTTCAGACTTCTGAGTTTGGTTTTTTTTAATTATTAATTCTCTTTATTAATATTATTAATCATCATAAATGGAAGGGAGCTAACAAGAATTGGACGGGAGTTTCTTTTTTTTTTTCTATTTTTTTTTATTTTAAAAAAGAGGAATTTATTTATTACTCATCATCAACGAAAAGAAGCTTACAAGAATTGGATGGGAGCCTGGCAACAAGCTGAGCTCCAATCCCTTTTTGAAGTACAACTCCTATCCTATGAAAAAGGAAATCCCCCACTGTGACGTTTGCATCATGACTGGCCATGTAGTTGCGCATTCTCTTCAGGAATTCCACAGTGTCACTACCGAGCTCCCCTAAAGTAATAAAAGCCAACACTCCAAGGCCAAATCCCTGAGCAGTACATTTCTCAAAATACTTGTCTTTCGCGCATCCTCAATTGCCTTTTTTTTTGCGTATTTTTCGCACACTCGTGTCTTTGTTATGACACATGGGCTTTGGTATTACTCCCTTATCGGGTAGCAATCCTCCACCACCCTGCTCCCTTATCGCGGGAGAGAGCTGAAACGCCCCAAAAATCGACCTGCTTAGAGGTCAAAGATACAACCTACGTTATGAGGCATTAAGGATCTAATACAAGCAATTAATTTATAAATTACAGTTTCAATCTATCCAAATCTAAAACCCTCTCTGATATTTGATAAATGAGAATCTCTCAAGTGATATGAATATAATAATGTGTTGTTACAATAACACAGACGAAAAATATAACACAAATATCTTTAACTCGCTAACGCTTTAGATTACGAAACATAACTCTTCACGTGCACCATCGCTTCTGAGAACTGAAACTGAAGTGGAAACGAGTGAGCAGATCATCCCGAAGGGTGCTCAGTGGAAACAAATACAACATTCAAGTAATCACTAATATCCTTTACCGTTCTACTAAAGAAAAGCAGTACCTGTCAGATAGTATGGTATTCCCCATAAAATGATCCGACCATACCAAAACGACCGAAGTCATTCTCTATGATAATCACAAAAGGATGGTTCCAACCATACCAACATGCTCATAACATATCACCCAATCACTCAATTCAAGTCAACGAAATATAAAGCATATTAAATAAGAATTGTTATTCTAACCCGTCCCCGCAAAGCAATCTCATAAAGTGCCCATACAAATTATGAAACCAGGATTTCTCCCGAGTAAACGTTAGCATAACCAGTCAGATATCAATGATATTCCCAAAAGAATGGTTCAACCATAACCAATAAGACTAACAAACAAGCACAATATGCGTATGACTATTCTCTCCAGATATAGTATTCTATAATATAATATTGAGGGTACAATTCCGTCCCCCCTATTTATAATATTGTCCACGACGCCAACATCACGTGCTATTTATAATATTGGTAAAGCAATACCGCCCCCTATTAGATAAATCTATACTATAAGTAATAATATTGAGGAAACAATTCCGCGTCCTCTATTTATAATATTGGAAAACAATTCCGCCCCCTATAATAATATTGGAAAACCATTCTGCCCCCTATTAGAACTTAGCAAGGATCCATGGAATTCCCACAGACAATCCCCGCGGAGAGACTAGACAATACATATCAGGCGCATACCCATCAAATGAATACAAAACATGCTTACAGATATTTAACTTTTAAACTAATCAATAATTACAAGAAGGTTATAAGAGTTCCCACCTGGATTGATGACAATCCATGCCTACCTTGAAGTCCACCATCCACTGGTTCATCTTTCGTACTAATCGTTGTTAATACAAATCAAATGTTAATCATACAATCACTTAAAGAATAATTTAAGTAAACTATTTTCACTAATTTTATTCTATAAAATAATCTACTTATCTAATCTAGGTGAATTACATGTAATTTCGAAGGTCTCGCGAAGCTCTCCAACTTTGCAGAAGAGACCAAAAGCTAATTTGGACTCTAGGTGGTCCAAAAACCCAAAATAGTGTAACTGGGCCAAAACCCATAGCACATCGGGCCAACCCGGCCCGCCAACTACCCCGTGACACGTGTCACCTACCTATCGGAACGAGTCAACTCGGGTGACTCGGTGGCTGACTCAGTCTGACTCACGAGACAGAAGATGACTCGGCTGACTCGTTCATCTTCTTCGCTTGGAACCCTAGAAAAACAGCCCCAACTATCTAACTTTCGAGGGCTATAACTAATTCAATTTTGATCCAAATGAAGCATGCTATATATGAATGGAAAGACTGAGAAGTGTAATCCAACTTCATGTTTTGAGAAAAATCAAATAAAATTCATATCGTCCTAGACATGGCCTAGAACAGGTCACCTCACTATTGTTTTTACCCTGGTTTACAGATTTACATCATGTTACTAAAATGGCCGCCAAAAATTCATTATAGCTCTAAGCGGTCTCAAATGAAAGATAAGAAGTAGACCCAGATATTTCATGTTGAAATCGAAAATCAATAAAATATATAGGTTTATCTAAATCGCGACACAAAACGGGGCAATTTTCATCATAAAATCATGATCATCATAATCTTTATTGCTTGATTGTTTTTACCCTATTTCCATATTTGAGAAGTACCCAAATCATTAACACTCTATAATGGGTTTAGAAAATTACCTTAAACAATTATGTATGTTCTATCATTTCCACCACCCACTAGTGGAAATCGTCTGTTTAAGCTCAGCTTTAAACTGTGCTATTCTTGATTATAGTACAGTTTTCAACTATTCTCCCAATTGTGCTAACTTTTTTGTGCTATTTCAATAGTACAGATGCTATTTGAGTTAAAAGCGGTACAGTTTATATCTGTCTTTCTAAAGTGCGGTCGAAAACTGTTCTTTCACTGCATTTTTATAATAAAAAAAAAGAGCTTCAGTTAGCTGATCTGATTCCTGGAGTGATTCTGACTCAGCCGAATCACTCCATCAGTCAGCAAATCTGAATCGGTCTCTGATTCTAATTTAGCTGGAATCAGAAACACCTGATGACATTTCTGATTCACAAATTTAAACCACTTGATTTGACAAATTTAACAAACAAGTATTTTCATTAATTAAAACTACAAAGATTACATGCTTGATTAACAATATTACAATTGAGAGAAAGACAAAGTTGATTACTTGTTTCCTAGTGAACTTTGAAGATGTGTTAACATCTTTTCTTCATGTTCTTCCTCACTTGATACCAGTCTCAAGTAATTAGTCCATCTCAACCCGCACCTTAGAAAACCTAAAATAAGATAACAAACAAACAAATGTTAAGATTGGTCATACAGAGACATTGAAATCAAATTCCTAATAAGTAAGACGGACTGCATGTATATAATAGCAGACATCAGGATATCAAGAGCTAAACTGCGATATAGATTCGAACCAAAAAATTACACCTTTGAAGAGAACAAAATATTGGAAAAAATGTACTTAAGCATTGGAAAAAATGTATCAGCTTCAAAGAAATAAAATTTCTCAGCCAAGGAATTGATTTCTGAGTAGAACAACACCCTCTTTACCATAATTTTTAATTCGCAAGGGGGCTGCCTGAATTTCCACTCGTTACTAATTTTATTCACATACTAGTTTATCAATATGACATGTTTATTAATCTAGTTTTGGTTAACTCAGCAATCCAATATTGGACTCTCATAATCAGTAGTAAGGTCCCTGGTTATCAATCACCAATATTTCAGTTAATAAAAGCTAAAAGAACAAACCCCAAAGTTAAAAGCATGCCCATTGTATATATTTTGCAATGTCGGATGCAAATTTCATGCAGAATTAGCAGGGAAAACAATAGTAACTTAAAAAGAACAAACTACTAGCTGAATATATCAATAAAACTTCAACATTTTAATCATCTAATCTGAAACATTGATCATTATAAACTGAGTAATGCTACACATTCAACTACATGGAAGAAAAATATTACCTACAATAAGCTAGAGAGTCCACCAGAATAGCCATGAATCCTTCTTGTTCATCCAAGACAATGACTGTAACCAACAAACAACAAAATATAAATCAAAGAACGGTCACATAACACGTGCACCAGCAAAGTCTCGATGAAAAGGCGAGGTACTAAAGAAGTATTAGTCACCGCACTCAGATTTCTACACACCTTCATCAAAGTCATTGATTTCATTCCACCATCTTACCTCCAGTTGGTTGGCACAAATCAATTTGACAATTCCCACATACAACCACTGTTTGTGAGTGACTTAATACAATATTTCTGCCAAAATCAATCCAACACAATACAACACTCAAACACTCATAAATCTACCAAATCATGAAAAACTAAACACAAATCAAAGGTTTAAAGTAACTACTACTTACCTGTAAAAGCATCATTGGCACTTACATGTTTAACCTAAGTGTCCTCATCCTCTTAATATTCTCTCAAGAAGGCACTAGTGCTTTGCAGCTCCCGCTGCATAACATATAGTTCATTGAAGGGTCATTAAGGAGCAGAATGGAATATTTCCTAGTCAAACTTTATAGCATTGTAAGTATTCTGGCAAACAAACAAGTTCTAATAGATGACTTACGATAGATGTTCCTCACATAAACGCAATGAATCTACACAAGATTTTGCCTTTAATATCGGCATTGGCACAAATAAAATAAGCAATATCACTCTGCCTTTAATATATGTGTTGCCTTTAATACTACCTAGTGGCTCTAAAACCCAAATACTACTCTGTGTACAATCAATGTGCAACATATGTAACATAAGCTAGGAGACACTAATAAAACAAAATTGAAGGTGATGACCAAGTTTATAAAAGTCAGCACACAAACATAGTTTAGCAACAAAATCTCACCAGTGTAGTAAAGCCTTGCAATTTCACCAGCACAGAACCAAGCAAAGAACTCCAGACCAATAATGGTTATCAGACATGGTAACCAGTGAAAGTAAATCCTCTTCATGCGATCTCACCAGCCCAGAAGCCAGCAAAGCACTCCAGACCAAAGAGGGCAGCAATATCAGAACCAACTTCATTCAAGAATAATTCGGTACGACCAGGAATGCTGCAGATAAGATATTGCATAATCTATAAGATTCATTGTGTATTTATATCATGTCATGCAATTCAGGCATCAACAAAGAATTGATGGAAATTTTGAATTTTACAAAGAAGAAAACAAAAGCATCTTGCATTAATCAAAAGGTTAAGATATGCATTCAATGGTTGTACTATCAAACAATGTAATCAAAGAGAATTGTTTAAGCACTTTCAAATTTGTGTCGTTTTAGATTATGATTCAAATCTGAATGAGGCATACATCAGGGTTGCACTATCGATTTATTTCCTGACAGGCATCAGTAAGCACCTAATTACATAAACCTAAACAGACAAAACAATCTGGGCAACTACAAACTGAGCACGGTCCGCAAGATGTATGTACTGATCCAAGACACATACCCCTTCTCCCAGCTTTAGACTATGATAGCATATTTGTCTCATTGTGGCAAAATCAGCAAGGGGTAGGTGACAAACAAATTTGGTGAGACAGACAACCGAGGAATTGGAATTTCCATGCTGAAGATTAACCTTGGTGCATTTGCAGAAAAAAGAAAAAAAAATGGAGAAAATACAAAGTATTAAAGCTACTATGAGCCATGGAATGTCTAAATGTTGTGAGTAATGAAACGAACCAAGTAACTCGAATTCTTTTTGCAAGCAAAAGTAAATAGTACGTACCAACACTTAAGAACATGAATGAAAACCATCCCAAGAAAATCCAAACAGGATAAAGTCACAGACCTATTCTTACATACCTACTAATTTATACGCATCCGTACATGTCCAATTCAAACCCCAATTTACCTATTAATCCTCCAAGCTCCAATTTATATGAACAAATCAGGATATTTCCCTGATTTCGCCCAAACTACATTCCCTGTAACAAATTCTGACTCCCCACCTTTCTGGTCCATCATCCCATTCTCATTAAATCTCCTTAACGAGATTTCCTTGTTATAATAACATCCTTGTATAATAAATCCAGGTATAAACAATAATGATCCCAATGCCGCAAAGAAAATCCCTAAAATTTCAAGAACAATAAATTAAAACCCTAAATCAATGGAAACTGAAATTTTACCAACAAATTAAAAACCTAAATCAACGCAAACTAAAAATTACCCACCAATTGAAACCCTAAATCAAGAAGCGATTAAGGATTTAGGGTTTGAGA
>JAJJMA010052913.1:0-10381 GCA_023529015.1 Papaver nudicaule | reverse complement strand
TGAAGGTTTAGAGCTTAATTATATTTGTGCGGTTTCGACACGCATCAGGTATACTCTCCAATGTTTAACACATTGATACAAGTCATAAAATTCCTTGTCGTAAGTGAAAATGAGGGGATACCGAGATATACAACCAAATTTTGAATTCGTGAACCTAGTAGACTATGGTTGTTTGAACGATCTCACAAATCAATATTCAAACAACAACCTGAATATAGTTCAGAGAACCGAACCCTAACAAGAACGTAGTTCTCGTAGATATCAATAGAGATGGATTCACTCAAAGGTTATTAATCATTATGTCTGATGATGATTTTGATTCCGACATAGAAAGAGAAATTGTCAAAGAAAGTACTGGACTCATCAGATTCATGAAATTTCAAGCCACTGAAATCTCACAACTGAAGGCCAAAGTAAACTCACTCTTGGGTAAATTCAATGAATAAGAGTCCTTGGTTACCTCCCTAACCATAGAAAACTCATTACTTCAGAGGGGAGTTCATACACCTGACTCAAAGCTGGAAAGTGACGAACTCCAGACATCTTTTATATCAAATACTGAGAAATCTCATGATTGTTCATAAGAAATAAATAATTATCGGGAGAGATTGATAGTCTCAGATCAAGCTCCGAAAAAACCAAAGAAAGTCATTCAAATAAAATTTCTAAAACTCAAAATGTTAAGACTGTTGGTAAGAAGCTAAAATCTTATGTCACCACTAATGTGTTGACTACCACTTTTCATCCCTCAGATGATAACAAGACTAACAAAAAGTATTCAAAAGAAGGTCACAAGAAACACGAGAAAGTGTGCCAACTCTCGAAATTGAAAGGACACCTTCATTCTGAATGCAATAGCCAAAAGGAGAATAAGCAAGTTGCTCAGCTTCAACATACATTAAATCTTGTTCTGGAAAATGTGTATGAACTCTCTACACCTAATCCAAGGTGAAACCAAGGTATAGAGCTTCAAAGAGAATTTCTAAGGCAATTACTCGCACTGACAAGTGGAATCCTCGTGGATACAATCCGTGGTATAAGATGGCTCCTACGTCTAATACCACATATATATATAGGTGGATTCCTAAAAAGACAAAAACTGCAAAAAAGGAATCAACCCCGATCATTTAAAGAACCCATGAGTCTGGAGGATATGAACAAGATGTTATTAGAGTACACCATGCTCAACAAGATAGCCATGAATAAGGCAATTACTAACATCTAGTTGCCTCATGCACCAGTTGTTTGTCATGGCAAGACTTATAACACATATGACAGTAGTAGCCTTAACAACTGGGCTAAAAGTTTCATCAAAATCAACTCCATCCACTTTATGAAAAACTTTGGCTACTAACCTAGCTTTATTTCAGAAGAAATTGGCACCATAGAAAATAAGATTATTTAAGCTTAATGAAGCAGTTAAAATCTTTTCCATTTTGGGATCTCCTCCAATTCTAACTCCAGAAGATAAACTAATATGCAAGGTGCACATTGATTGCGGCACTAAATCCTACTACGATTCGTTAAGATTCAATTTGTTCGTTGATTGCATATCATCAGCAACCCTCTCGCGGTCCCTTTACTTTTGAGTTGCATATGGATTCAATTTGTACGTGCCTGCCAAAGTTCAAAATTTTATTATGGTCTGCAGCTCAAAATGCAATCCCTACCACAAATAATCTGATTAGGATGAGATGCAACATTCCCATAATTATTTGCTCACTTTATAGCATATCCAGAAACTGTAAAACACTTGTTAATACACTAAACGACACATTCGGCTACAAACTCTGCAATTTTTTTAAAAAATTGGTATAAAATGAACCTGCGGCTGACTGTTGTTCTCTAAGGAGCCGTAGGTTTTGGAAAAACCTATCTATGGCGGACTATGATCTCTCCCTACATCTACTTACTTAGCCTCCCCCTAATAAAGAAATCACTCCCCAGAAACAATCTGCAGAGCTTGCAGCGCCCTTCCCCTGATAAAGAAATCACTCCTAGAAAATATATTTGGGCTCGAATCGATTTTGATACCCAAGTAGTCAAGTGTGGAAATTAGGCCCATCATTGACTAAACCTAAATCCGTGGTTCTCAGTTTCCCACCTAACGGCTTTCTTTTGTTGGAAAAGTTTTCCACTTACCCGCCAATAATTGCTTCTTTAATTAGATTGAATTTAAATTTTCCAAAAGGTAGTATTATTCAACTACTTGTGATTATGATAATGGATCATGATAAGTTTTACCTATTAAAAATTTTGATTAATGAGTCTCCATTCTATCCAAAGAATTGTATGATAAAAGGGACTTTCAATCTTGTAACGTTCATTGGTAATGTAGTTGTAGAGAATTTTACTTGTGCAAGTGAGAAAGTAAGACGGATGCATTGAACGGACCTGTACGCATAGACCTTTCGTACTCGTTCATAAGAATCATAACTTGAAAAGAAAAAAAAAAAAAAAAAAAAAAAAAAAAAAACTCTTGAAAAAGGCTACCGTCGGTCTCAATAATTGGCGAGCCAAATTAGAGGTGTGGATTCGTATTTGAAAAATCACATGTTTAATTGCTACTTTGGATTAGAAAACAAAGAACTTGCGGAAAGAATTGCCGGCTATAATTTACACGCTTCGAATCATATTTTTGCTTTCATCAATGGATATTTAGGTATGAAACACCCTAAAGATTATTAGAGAATCATATAGGAAACCAGGTACAAAAAGAATCAATAATACACACACGTAAGTTGTCTACTTTTGTTTTTAGGTGGGCAACAAAGTTTTATGATAAAATCTAGATTGAGATTCTCAGAATGAGAATGTGAAAAATTAGAATACTCAAGCTAATAAAAAATAGGAAAACACATATTCGCTACCTTGAACTTGAAGTAAGAATTATCATTTTAAATCATGTTTGATTCTTTTCTCCAATTTCTTGATAGCAGCACTAGAGTTTGAACCGAGTTTTTCGGCCGAGAGAAATCTTTGGGGGCCTCGCGGTAGAGGACAAAACAGGGTAAATTCCCTAAAGTACCCTCTACCTTTATTTACTAATTTGCCATTCATCCTAATAAAAACCCACTAACCTAACCTAACCCTTTGGCCGCATCTTCTTTCTTCGTCTTCCTGCTTCTCTTCCTTCTTCTTCTCCCTCTCTGTTAGCGGCAGTAGCAACACCACCACCATTAAAATACCATCACCATAACCATCACCATCACCATCACCATTAAAACACCATCACCATTAAAACCACAGAGAAATTAAAACCAGAGATCAAAACCTAAACCTAATAATTACTCCTCATAAGAACACCAACAACAGCAACAACAACCTTTTGATATAACTTTTCTTAGTTTGAGAATCGTGAAATCATGATTCTGGTTTGGAAGAAGAAGATTCTCACATTTTAGGGTTTTAATTTTGGTCTGGTAGAACTGAAATTAATTTGGGTGTGTTGAATTTTGGTTGCTGTAATTTTAATTTTGCTGTAATTTAGTGTTTCTGGACTGAAATTAAAATGGGTAGAATTAGGGATTATACTTTCAATTGGTTTTTGTGATTGAATCTGAGATTTAAAATGGGTTTTGTATTTGATGTTGATTTCTATGATTTTCAGGGTGGTGATGGATTTTGATTTGATATGGATTTTTTTTTGCTTAATGGGCAGCTGGTCATTGTGGTGTGGTGATTGCAGTAAGGTGGTGGTGGTGGTGTTGCTGGTGCTGTGGTGGTGGCGTTGGGTATGTTGGGGGTGGGAAGTTGGTCATGGTGGTGTGGCGGTGGGTAGTTGGTCATGGTGGCGTGGTGGTGGGTAGTTGGTCATGGTGATGTTGTTGGTGTTCTGTTCCGTACAACTGTTCTGTTCAACCGAGCTGCCTCCTTCATGGTATGCATTTCTTCGCTCTCTTTAGATTCCCCATTCACAAGATTGTTTGGGTGTCAAGTGTGATTTTTCTTTATTAGTGGGTGTATATGAAGCTTTTACGCTTCATCACAATACCCCATTAAATCTTCTGAGTGTGTCATATGGAATGAGCTGAAACAAGGGAAGCAATTTTTGTGGGGTAAAGGAATCCTTGTGGCTAGTACAACTTAGTAATCCTTTGTGGCTAGTACAACTTAGTTTGATCAATTTCTTTCCAATTTTGGTTTAATGCAGGAAGTGAATCAGTATGCCCATGTGACAGAAGTCCTGATCTTTATGTCAGGGAAGACCTTTATGAAATGGAAGCTGTGGCCCAGAAATTTGAGAAGGAAGCTGGAATTTTGGATGAGGTTCAACAACTAAAATCTGGAAGTGATTTGTGTTTGCAGTCAAAGTTATTTCCAGGCCTGGTATATTAGTTTGGTTCATTTTTATTTTGACAGTTACATTGTGCATCTTTGTTATGCTAACTGGTTCATAGACTTTCCAATTTGTCAAGTCGCCAAATGACATATAAATAACTGTATGGATTGTGTCTCTGAATTTAATGTTAATGTTCTAGTTAGATGAGTTGTGGCAGCAGACGGAACTGAAACATGTCGAGTTTTCTCTGTTTTGACTGGTTTCAGCTTGACAATTGTTACACACAAATGAGCCGAACTATTCTCGGCTCATAATTTGGTTGAAGTTCATAAGCCGAAACAGTTTCGGCTCATAGAAAATAATATACGAGTGAGCCGAAACTGTTTCGGCTCATAAGAAAATTATACGAGTAAGCCGAAATAGTTTCGGCTCATTCTTGTTTCTCTCTCTAATGAGCCGAACTTGGTTCGAATACTATTTTCGGCCCAGACGATGGAATATTTCTCTAGGCCGAAACTAGCAACATAGCTGCCATTTTCAAATAGTATTTTCGGCCCAGAGAAACATATTATCGTGTTGGCCGAAAATGCTTCTGTGTAGCTCAACATTTTTCCCTTTCTTCTCCCCCAAAACCCAAGAAATTTCTCACCCAAAAACAAAAAAATTTATAAACCGAAATCATTAACACTAACAATTATCATTAACACTAATCATAAAAATTAGTGTTAATTAGTCAAAGGGTAGATTAGCCATTTTTAAAAAATAAATGACCAAAATGTCCCCGTTTTGTCCTCTACCGCGAGGCCCCCAAAGATTGGGTGAGGCCGGAAAACACGGTTCTAGAGTTTGGACTGTTTGGTTAGGAACATGTTTCGCACAGTATTTAATAGTTGCATACGACATTTACACGCCAAACACCTGCATAACCACCACCCAGTTTCACAGTGCAGATGTACTGTAAAGGCATGGCATTTAATTTCTACTTTTGCTTCTTCATTTAGAAACATTTATAGACAAAAACTTATAGCGTACAGCGTGCCGGCACACATAGGACCGAGTCAAGTGTTATGCGCCATCTCTTTGTTGTGCAAGAGAATTTAATGAACGGTGTTTTTTTTTCCGTAAATAATTCTTCTTCATTGATAGTGATAACGGTTACAAAAAGTATCAACACATCAAAAAAAAAAAAAAATGTTAAAAAAAATACCATCATAAATTATAAGTGCAAAACCAAGTAGGCTAACAAGGAAAGAAACTCGTCTGCATCAGGGTGTAATAGATTTTTCTTTACTTTCTTTACCTAGCTACCTGGGCTTGTAGATAGTGGGTTTGGTCCAACTTTAGTATAACCTTTCATATTCAAAAAAAAAAAAAAAAAAAAGGAAAGAACAAGAAATCCGAAAAAAGACCGGAATTATGTTTAAGTAGAGAACCAAGTAACCAACTGAATCAGAGCAGAAATAGTTGTCGGATCATAAGTCCACCATATTTGATGATAAGCTTCTTATTGAGAAAAAAAATGCTCCATAATAAAAGTGATTTGGTTCAATTCTTGAATTCTCCGATGAAGCTTCCAATTGCTAGAGGTCACCGTCGATGTGTTTGAACCTTAAACTATGCCCAATTTGTCTCTACCTCAGTTGCGAGACTTAAAAAACTTACACAGCTGGAGCTAACTATGTCTTACAACACCGTGTGCAGCCGTACGTTGCTTTCTTCAACCTTGTATGTAACGTATCTGTTTTTGAATACAGTAGAACCTCTATAAATGAATGACCTCAGGACCGGTAAAAACATATTCGTTTAGCGAGGTTATTTATTTATCGATAAATTTATTCATTTAGATATTAATTTGTATCAAAATGTTATATAAAAAAGAGGTACAAATAAAATTATATGCACATTGAATACTTAGAGTCTAAAGAAATATATGGTATAATATTTAGCCTTTATGAAATCGACCGACAATATTTTGAAATGATTATTAAAATTAGGATGTTATTAATTTTTCTACCATGGCTTGGAAATTTGATGTGACGGCAAAGGTGATAAGACGAGGGTACCGAGTACACCACCAATCTTTTCGTTAGTCCACCTATAAGTCAAACCTTGACCGGTTCTTGTAATCAAGAACTCAAGAACAAGATCTCCTTCAGATCTGATTGATTCGCACAAGGGAGTCAATACAAGAATCCGAAAGACTATGTCAACCAACCAAGTACGATACATTAATTATATAAGATGGCTCAAATATAATGCGGATATAAAGTAAAGTACACACAAGATTTTGTTAACGAGGAAACTACAAACTCGTAGAAAAACCCCGGGACCTAGTCCAGTTTTGAATACTCTTAAGAATTAAGCCGCCAACACACCTACTCTCAGACTTCGGACTAGCTGGTGCAGACAATATGACCCTAATACGACTATTAGTCACAAAGATTTCCCCTCAGTATTCCTACGCCTCCAACCACAGCAAGGTGGTCACGCACATGTACTCCCTTACGCAAACAGACGTCCTTTACTGTCTTACGCAAGAGTTGCCTCACAGCCCGTCGCGAGGACTATCGCTACCCGACCTCCAATCGGACGATTACAACCTTTGGACAACAACCAAATAGCGGCAGGTCAAATCGCTAGATGATATCCTTGGTAACTTTCAGATATTTCACCGAAGTCTTTTCACACCAAGAGCGGGGATATTGAGTTTACTTAGCAATAAACACCTCGAGATATCGATCAAGGTTTCAAAACCTAAACTCCCGAAAGAGCAACCTTGTCGTCCCAGTTGGAATCAAGCAGATAGCTGTAGCAAGTACGATATGATATGACCGTGAAAAAAAATGTACCTGCAAAGAACAAATCCAATAAAAGCGATCTTGATTCCACTCAATATCTATAGGTTAGGCACACAAACCGAAAGCGACTTGCTGACAAATCCAGGTTAATAGATAAAGAGTATGTTATAATCACAATGATCTTGAGTGGCCTTATATTATAAGAGAAGGACCTTAGAATAAACAAGATCGTTAGGTTTGATAGACGCGATAGAACAGAACACAAGTACAATACAAAGAAGAGTAGTAAACATAAACTAGTTTCCCGTAAGAGGTACTTCTAGGCTTCTCGATCCCAAGAGAAGACTTACACGCAATTTTAGACCGAGAGCAAAAGCTCAAAGGTAACTGAAAAGAAAAGCGGCAACACAAGCTAACAATTCTGAAGAAGAGCTTGGTTGGAGGGATAAAGCTTTTAGGAGAGATGCCACTCCTATTTATATTGACTAAGGCTTTAGCTTTGAAATGAGGCAAAGTTTAATTTCGGAAATTCCACAAAGAACATTTACATAATAGTTCTGAAATTCCCCTGTTCCAACCTGCCAAATTGCCACATTTTGAATGTTCACAATGCCAGATAGAATTCTTTTCCAAATCCAGGAATCTGAATCCTTAGGTTTTTAGGGATTCTCATAAGATCAGTTTCTTGGTAGTACTTGGCTTTAAGAACCTAAGCACACAGAGAATCATGTTGTTTGAGAAGCCTCCAACCCATTTTAGAGATAATGGCACTATTGAATTTTCTGAGGTTAAAGAACCCTAGGCCTCCATCTTCTATAAGCTTACAAATATCAGCCCAAGCTTTTTGGTAGTAACCAATAGTATTTTCCTGGTCTTTATCCCAAAAGAAGCCCCTTTGTATATCATCTAGATCTTTAATGATTTCTTTTGGGATTTTAAAACTCCTAATTTGGTATATGCCAAATGTAGAAGTCACTGCTTTGATCATAACAGACCTAGCTGCAGGGTTTAGAGAGCTACCTTTCTAAGTATTCAGTTTATTCTTTAAATTTTCTACAATGGGCCTGAAAGCGGTAACCTCAGACTTATTGGTAAAAAGGGCAACTCCCAAGTACTTGTCATCTAGGGAGATAATATGTACATTTAGAATGTCCATTACACTTTGGCATTGAGCATGATCAGTATTATAGCTAAAGAAAACATCAGACTCTTAAAAGTTTATGAGCTGACCAGAGCTGCTGCTGAAAGTGTTAATAAGAGCTAGAATGTTGTTAGCTTCCATGTCATTAGCATTGCAGAATATGAGACATCATCTGCAAAGAGAAGGTGGCTAACAGAAGGAGCTTTGTTGTTTATTTTGATGCCCTGGATCAACCCTCTAGTTTCAGCATTCATAAGAGTTCTAGTGAAGGCCTCCAAACAGATTATGAAAAGATAGGGGGATAGGGGGTGCCCTTGTCTTAGCCCTCTAGAAGGAGAGTAAAAATTTCATGGGGAGCCATTCAGGAGAATAGCAAGACTGGTGGTAGAAACACATTGCATGATCAGTTTGAAAAAGCAGGGGTACCGAAATACAACCAACTTTTCGTTTGGGCTCGCGAGACTTATGGTCAGATCTGGACGATCTCAAAAATCAATATCCAGATCTGTTAACCTGAGTTTGGATCTCAAAGGATCAGTCCGACACAAGACAGGGTCTTGGTAAATCCAATGGATGGATTGGGGACAACGATCAGGTTTATTAATAACGTACTTCTTGTGTTTGCTTTAATTATATAATCAGAGAATATAATGCGGAAAGTAAAGCACACAAGACACCAGAGATTTTTTTAACGAGGAAACTACGACTTGTAGAAAAACCTCGGGACCTCGTCCAGATTGAACACCGCACAGTACAAACTGTCTACAAATACTAGCCTACTATAAGACTTCGGTCTGGGATGTAGCAGAGACCAACTCAAACCCCCCAAGCGAATTGGCTACTGTCGCAGTCCTTACGTCTCTAGATCCCCCACATATCGTCAAGCACTTGATTCCCCTAGCTGACGTCCTTTACAGGCCTAGGAGTTGCTTTAACCGCTGTTAAAGGCTTGTGTCAACAATTTCGGCTTTGCAACTGTTTTTACCTGCAAAAACAATGTACCGTCTCTGGGTACTTTCGTAGTGCTCGGAGATCAAAGTCGAACAAGACAAGCCTAAACCAAGAAAATGGTCGTTCTCGTCTTGCTTCGGTCACAGAGAGGATAGAGGTTGGTCTAGGGAGGGAAACAACGAAGAAACTTGAGATCAGGTTGAGGATGTGTTTTGGGTGTAAGAGTTCAAGATCTCCGTCATGAAGTCGACTGGAAATCTCCAAGGCTAGAAACGTTTTTTGGATTCTCAGGTGTGTTTTCTCTGAGGCTCTGATGTTGTTGTTTATGTTTCTGTGTTCTAGCTGTTCTGAACGTTTTTTGCCTTGGAAGATAGAGGAAGCCTCTATTTATAGTTTTGAACTCACCCTGATCTCTCGACAGAGAAGGTGGAAGTCGTGGAAGAGTGGGGGAGTGGAGGACATGAGTTGGTTTCTGCAACTGCCTGAGTCGTGTAGAACATGCCCACTCGCGCCATCTTCTCGTAACTGTCCACTATCTCCATCAGTTTCTTTCAACTGTCGTAGACCGCCAGACCAATACCCCTAAAGTTATCCCCCCGTGTGATGTGTTGATGTCTCGAGTGAGTGATACGCGGATATTGCGTAGTTGAGTTGAGTAGAGTAGAGTCGTATGACTAATTGTCGCGACCAACATGAGCGTGGTGCCTCCGGGACACGAGTGTAGGAGTGGCCTTGGTTGTTGGCCAAGGCCATAAGTGTTTAGCGCCATAGCCTAGGAGGCTACGGCCTTGGACTTTGGCCAAGGCCAACCTGTTGTGGCGCCATGGACTATGGCGCCACGGCCTTGGCCTTTGGCCAAGGCCAATTTTGAACGCGCTTTGGCGTTAGTTATGTTATGGTGGCGCCATGGCTCATGGCGCCACGGCCTTGGCCTCTGGCCAAGGCCAACCTGTTTGTGGCTATATTCCTCGTCGGCCTTGGCCTTTGGCAAGGCTAAGTAGGTTTGTGGCGTCTTGCGTCATGGCCTTGGCCTCTTGGCCAAGGCTGATTTCTTGTGAATCCATGGTGACTCATGGTTTGTGGTGCCATGCTATGTGGCGTTATGGCTTTGGCATCTGGCCAAGCTCGACTTTGGGGCAGCCTGTGCCTTAGTCGTGGTGTGAGTGCTTATGCTACAACACACTTGAAGTCATGGCGTGTTTATCCATG
>JAJJMA010052889.1:0-10534 GCA_023529015.1 Papaver nudicaule | reverse complement strand
GGACTCTAGAAACATGTCAGCATCATTCACTCCTTCGTCATAATAAGGAGGCTGTATGCTAAAATCCCTAAACACATCTCTCACATGCTGATGACTAAATAACTTAGTTCGATCCTCCTCCCCACTGATATGCCTACGAAGCTCCAGAATTTCTTGATCACGAGCCACGAGCAGGCCGTCTTTTTCTTTGCAAGCATTTTGCGAAAGGTGGAGCTCGTTTTCCTTAGAAGACATTGCGGAATTAAGTTGGGAAACTTGTTCCCTTTCAGCCTCCAGGTTCTGAACGCATTCTTTTTGCTTCTGAACAACGGTATCAAGCTGTCTAGAGAGATCATCCTTTCCTTTTCCAAGCCCTGAATAACAGCATCAAGACGGATAATCTCAAGCCTTTGCGTCTCATTCAAATTCACCAGGTACACCCCATGATGCTTTTGCTACAGACGAAAAGACAAAAACCAAATCATCACAAAAACCTCCAACACTTAAGAAATAATCCCAAAAACAAAAACATGCACTTACAGCCTCAAAAAAAGCTTGATGCTGCGCCGGAGATGCGACAAGAACGTCTCTATCCCACTTGCCAGAATACACCTGCAAAAGGAACTTAGCAAAAGAGGGGTCCAATGGATGCTTCAACGGATCCCTGACATGCGCTCTCAAATGATCAGAAAGGTCTTCGGCATAGGGGCCAGGAATAGAGCTTCGTTCAAGAAGTCTCTGTGCTTCCTCGACCGAGTAAGGCCTTCGTACAAAGCTAGCGGAACCAGAAGGTTGATTCAGCGAAGATTCTACAAAACAGTCACTCGAAGCAGGCTGGCTAGCAAGAGCGGGAGCGGCAGGCCTTTGAAATGATGTGGTAATCGGGGAGTGAAACGTCATCACACCCTGCGCAACTTGATCACTTTCGGACACAACTATTTGCTTCTTCGAAGTCTCAACCTTTACAGCCTCGGTATTCCTGTCATCGGCTCTTCTCGGGAGCACAGCGGGAATAGTTGCACTCTTATCAATGCTCTTTCCAACGGTCTTCTGAGAACCAACAGTTCGATGAATAGTTTGCAAAAACTTCTTATTCACACTACTTAGAGCAGGTTTCTCACGATTAGGATCACACAGAGAAAACTTCATCGAACTTTCTTTAACCCGAAGCACCTTCGCCTGCCGCCAAAAACAGTCGAGATAGTCAGGTTCCAAAACAGAGGCAGATATCCATACCTAGAAAACGTCCGAGGCGCATAGTATTTTCTCACCGGACTATCTTGACTCTTTTCGTCATCTGGTTTCGAAACCTCCTTTCTTTTCCTATAAAGATCAATCTGTTCCCGAACTAGTGGGTTTCCTAACTCAGGTCTCTGAAAAAAGATCACATTAGAAAAACAGTAAGGGAACATTCACTTACTTATACAAAAATATCACACAAAGTACCTTCTCTTTAGCAGCAACTATTCTTTCCTGAAATCCTTTGCGTTTCTCTTCGGAGAAATGAACTTTAAAAAATTCAACAACAGGAAACTTGTGATCCTTCCTGAACTTCGTACGCTCAATCCTTTTCTCTTTATCTTCGTAACAAAAAAGAACAGGACCTTCGATAAGGATAGGCTTAGAGAACCATGCCTCACCACCGCGAAGAAGAGCATTCGCTACAGACCCAGGAGAAAACACGTCGCTCATAACGTGCGAAGTATCCGAAGACTTAACCAAGCTTACGCCCCAAGGGACCCTCGCTGCAGGCAAGCCCTCTTCTGCTTTAAAATATTTAAAAAAGTTCTCGGCAGTCCAAAAATCTGGCGAACGTTTGAATGACTCAGGAAGATTTTCGTAGTAGAAAGATTTGCCAGTCGAACGGCCAACCCACTCCCGGATAATTCGGATAGAATTTCCATCTAGTTGCATCACGCCACAGGAAGGATGGATTCGAGAGTAAATTTCATAAAAAAGAGGGTTCTCAGGGTCGTATAACGGAATTGGAAGACCGGAGCCAAGCTGTTCGCCGGAAACAATTAATTTCCTGTCACTGCACTGATGAGAAGAAAGTAACTCAGGAGATAAATCGACCTTGCCTGGACTCTTACAAGAGAAAAGACCTGCATCAAAGCCAAAAGCCTTGGCTTTTTCTTCCCAAGAAGATCCCTGAAGGATAACCGTCTTTCGAGAAGATCCACTTCCAGACTGCATATTCACCTCGAGAATTCGAAGAATAATCACAGAGAAGAGCAAGTAAAGATGAAAGTAAAAGCCGCGGAAACCTAAAAGACAGTAGATCTAATCAGGAGAAGTTAAGAAGCACTAAGGAAATAAAGGAAGTTAGAAGAAGGAAAAAGAAGGGGTAAAACTAAGTTTAAATAAGAGGGTGCAAGACAGACGCAGCCGGTAAAAGGAAGTCGAGAGGATTCTAACGTCACTAAAAAACCACAGATGTCGGTAAAAGAAGTTAAAATACTGGACACGTGTTGAGTAGAAGACAAGTCCAAATCAGTTTCCTTCTCCAAATTTCTTCGATCTTCGGATAAGGAAAGAGGCAAACTGTAGGGGGTAAAACCCGTCGGACCACGTGTCTCGCATCCCAGGCATATAATCCTGCCGAGAGAGCCACGCCGAGAAGAGCAGCAGCGATGTCTCGGATTGACAAAGGAAAGGAAGCTACACGCGAGCGAAGTAAAGACTCGGGGATAAAGGGTTCGGACTACGTCGAAGGACCGAAGCCCAGGATCCAGCTTCGGAGTATAAACCGCCTTACTCGACAGAAACTGACACCACCACGATTGAGTCTTTTGTCTTTATTAGCTGTAACCACCCAAACTCGGCCTATATAAGGCGAGCTTGGAAAACGTTGTAAGGGTTGGATTCTTGTTTGGTTGAGCCTAAGTAGCAAGAGAGAGATTAGGTTTGTAATCTCCTCTGGTTCCTTAGGGTTTTATTCATGTAATCTCAGCACTAGAAATACATAGAAAGTCTTCTTTATCTTATCTTTGTTATTTTACTTAGCTCTAAATTACTGTTCATTGCATCCTCGATGTTGTTCTATCTGTCTTCGGACTGCAAACCACAATTAAATACTGTATGTGCGAGTAGATCTGATGGATGTGGTACCTCGAGTACATATGCAGATTTTCTACTCGTACAACAGGGGTTGGGGATATCTAAAGAAACTTGCAGGCATACGGCTACAGCCTACTTGCTCTATCTCATTGGGTGTGTCATCTTCCCCAACAAGACAGGTTGTAAGGTCGATGTCAACCATTTACAATTGCTGGAGGATCTTGACAAGGTCAAGACCTACGCTTGG
Source organism: Papaver nudicaule (assembly GCA_023529015.1). NCBI lineage: Eukaryota > Viridiplantae > Streptophyta > Magnoliopsida > Ranunculales > Papaveraceae > Papaver > Papaver nudicaule. Next base: position 7,248 of record JAJJMA010052889.1, on the reverse strand, counting down.
GGAACTGCATGCCTTGCATTCCTTCTGAAGGAGATGAGGACTGCCTCGAGGCAAAATACAGCTCAAATTGGAGGAAATGTTGCTATACTTCAGGTAATTCTATCACCATAAACCTCGATTCCCAATTTTGTATTTCGCTTGCAACTTCTAACATTTTGTGTAATATACCTAGGTTTGGGGTTACGAACATTTCCATAAAATCAAGCGAGCAACTAAAAATGATAAATGGAAATCGACTGAAGGTTATGGGAAGTGGTGGATATACACTAGAGGTCAAACTCAGGCGAGAAAACACATCCAAGAACAAGAATTGATTGACCTCCGGATTCAGTTCGATAACATTACGGTTTATGACATTACCTTTGATCCATGGAAGGATAATCCGGATATATCCCGTGTCCCGCTGAGATGGTTTTTTGGGGGTTTGTGGCACCCTCTTGACTATGTAATGTATAATCCAACTCGTGTACTGCGTCAACTAGCGAGGGTACAAGGAGAACCTTGGAGGATGATGCGCGAAGGGTGGAACAAAATTGATATTGATAGTTGTGGATGGACAGAAGATTCAATCACGGAAGAACACAACAAAGCTCCAACCATAGCGGGTCAGTGGAATGTGAGAAATGAGTTTATCTTGAATATTGGCGAATGGGTTGTGGGACAGGGTGATGTGGCGCCGGAATACATGGCATAGTACCGGAATGTTTCTCACCCCTTTGTGATTTGTCGACATGGGAATCAGCCAATATCAACTACATTACCTCCAACAAAGGGTGGCGGCACAAATACCTGCGGGTCTCTCCTTAAGGGTGGCGGCACTTGTTAAATTTTGGTTTAAATTATGGTTTAAAAGTGTTGAATTATGGTTTCAATTTCATACAGAAACGAAGAATTGAGTTTGCAACTTCCTCTATTATGGGACATCTCAGGGTAAAAGAGCCTTTGAGGACAAGAAAAATCACAGAAACCTGTGAACTTATCTTGAATTTTGATAATGAAGCATATGTTACGCAGTATGGAGAGACTAGTGAGCCATTGGAGAGGAGCAAGCGTCCGTTGGATTCAACCAGTGCTGATCAAGAAGACGATGCTGATGAAAGTGGTAGAGGTGGAGCTGCTAAACGAGTCCCGAAGGTAATGCGTTCTAAACGAGGCCGTGGTGGTGGCCGTGGTAATTGAAGTAAGTGGTTTGTTAAACTTTTGTCGCAAGATGTTGGACTTTTAATGTGTTTGGATTGCATTTGTTTGTTTTAGACCTTTAATGTGTTCGAATTTAATGTTTTATTACGTTTGTTACACTCTATTGTCAGAATAGAAACACTACTCGGTTGCTTAATTTTAATTTGTCAAGCTACCGATTATACACTACACCAAATTACCCGTATTGCAACAGGATTTTGCAACTGGCGGCCCGATGTTGCAAAATTGCAACAGGGAAAAAATTTGCAACAGGGTAGCCTATGTTGCAAAACTGAAACTGCTGGTCCCTGTTTCGAATTTGCAACATCCAAGACTTTCACGTGTGCCATTCGCGTAGGTACATGGAGACACCCTGATATGTTTGCACCCAACAGTTTGACCTTTTAAAACACATGATTTTATCCATGCCCAGTTTAACCACGACCCTTACCAAGACCTTGACCCTAACCATTACCTTGACCCTGACTTACACCATCGAACCAAATGACTTAACCATTTTTCTTCGTTTTCTTTCTCACCCAAATTCACTTATCCATTCTTCTTTCGTCTACCTCTCTCTCGTGTCTGCTGCTAGGTTAGGTTCTTGTGAACGAGATCTACTGGAAGATGAAGATAGTAGGTTTTCATGGAAGAAGAAGATAGTAAAGTTGTGGGTTTTCATGGAAGAAGAAGATAGTAAATCATGTAGCTATTGTAGTTTAGGTTTTTAAAATTAACGATGTGGGTTTCAGTTTCGAAGTCTGCTGGTAATTTCTTCTTTTCTCTTCATTTCCTTGATGTTATAAAACCATAGTGTATTTTGTTCTCATCTTTTCTTTCTTTTGATTTCTGTGAAGTAAACCCTTGATTCAGATAAATTAGGGTTTTCGTGGGTTAAGATTTGGGAAATTTGTAGAAATTTCTTAGCGATTTTAATTGTTTTGGTGTTTTGAATGTAATATTTTATTGATCTTAGGCTTATTGATGATTTACTCAAATGTTCGTGTTCAATTTGATGGGATTTTTCTATTAGGGTTTATGATGGTTTTTTGCTTTTGGGTTGTTTTGTTGTGAGTGTTAATTGTGGATGGATTTACAGGGTGCTGGTTTGGAGAATCTTGGATTTACAGGGTACTTGTTTTCTGTCTTGATTTATGCATACAAAAGCGACACTTGAATAATTCTGTTTTTTTTAGGAGAGAGTTTCTGAAAGTGTTTATTCCCTGGTTTTTCTCTTTTGCAGAACAAGGTTAAGTGTGCCTTGACCAGTTTTATGCATCTTATCTTGCTGGGACAAAACTACTAACTGATACCTCTAAGGTATGTATCATTTGGCTTATTTCTTATTAGTCAGCTTATGTATTTGTATTTGAATTAAGTTTTTCCATTTGTTAAACTATGCTGGTTCTTTTGGCGCGCAGTTATATAAACCTGCAGTTGGCAATTGTTTTTTGTTAGGGTTACTACAAGTTGCATACATTCCGCATTCCTCTATAGCTGTTTCAGGTGGTGTGATCGGTGGTGATTCCTTTTCTTCACATTTTTCTTTGGATGATCGAATTATTTTCCAGGTAACCAATTACTGAGGTCCAACCCAACGATGTCATTTACAGGTTGTTGTAGAAGAAAAGAGAATGCATGATAATGGTAGTGATGATTTTGTGTAAGAGTTGAGTTTTGAACTTCAGTAGTTAGTCTTGTGTAATGAATTCAATGAATATCACGATAAATTCCTTTTTAACTATTTATGAACAAGTTCTTTATTGGTTTATTCTGTGTTGTAAATGTATGGGAACAAAAAAACGATAATCAGGAACAATGGATAGGTGTCTTTGCTTGACTGGTCTAGTGAGGTACTGAGTTAAGCACTTTTTTTTATCCATTTTCAAGTAGTGACTTTCATTTCTGGCACTACCATCTGATTGTTTTTACTCTCTTGTTGTCGCTATGGACGAGCATAGATTGAGAGCTATGACGGAGGGTTTTGTATGGTCAGGTAGTGACTTTCATTTCTGTGAGTGGTTCTTGCTCATGTATACTGAGGGTGGGAAGATTATGGTTCACTTTTTTTAAGATTTTGAATTGAACTTATCAGTGTTTTGGTTCTTGAATGTTATCAACTTGTGCTTTTTTCTTTTCTTTTCTTTTTGCTATCTTTTTTTATGTTGCTTTCACTCTGTGTTGATACGTTTGGGTGTTGTTGCAGATTCTTTGCCTTCATCTATAGCGTGCTTCAGGTATTCTATTTATCTTATACCTATCTTTGTGTCTCTCAACTTTGAATGAATTCAAAATTAAGGTAGCAAGTTCAGTTATCCATGAGAAATCCATATCCTTAGTTTTTTTGCAAGCAAAAGTAAAAATATGTACAAGTTTTAGATAGTTTACTAGCATATGTGTCTTTATTCATAAAAAGAACTGAAGTCAAATTCAATAACCTTTGCTGTTTTGGTTACATCAGACATGGCCTCAAACGCCAGGAAATTCTGTGGGGTTCAGGGGAAAGTACCCCCAGGACATATACGTTCACTACAGGGTAAGAAAATAAATTTTAATGATTCAATGATGGTATTAAGTTGCTTTTTTTAGCATGTGATGATCATTATGCATGGTTGTTTTCCAGAATCAGCAGCGAAGAAAGGAAAAGGTTCCAACCTGCCGAAGACTAGACCTCCACAAGATGAACCTGTGGAGCATCGGAGAAGAGTGCAAAAAGGAGGTAAACCGCCTCAAACTGCACCGCTGAATCCGATGTTCCATCGACAATCAGAGAATTCACAGCTGCATCCTAATGGTAACCAATAACCGATGTTGTTTTTCAGTCAATTTTAGCCATTGATATTGTTTTTCCTTAATGATATTGTTTGTGTCAGTGGTACTTCATATATTACTTGTGTTATATGATAATGGTGGTTTCCATTTCAAAGGTGCAAGACGGAAAGCCTTGTGATCCACTGATTTTGTTCGAACTAACCCATGATCCTGAGAAAATGAAGAGCAAATTCAAAGAAAACCTTAAGAACATGAAGGTAACAACTAATCTTTTACCGATAAATATGTTTGATATGTATCTATTTATCGATTATTGTTTACACAATCATGATCTACTTAAATAGACTTAGAAAATGATGCTTCACTATTGAATATACAATTTTTTTTTTAAATATGAATATAGTAATTTGGATTTTCATTTCCAGGATAGATTTTTGTGTGACTGGTTATATAAATTGTTTTTCTTATACACATGGTAATTGTCTTGTTAATTAGGGTGGATTGTTGGGTACAGGCATATCATTTATAGTATCTATGTCTAACTTGCTGTAAATTGCATTTTGTACAGGCGTTTAGGCACTTGTATGTCCTTGCAATAGAAGCTCGCTGAGTGCAGACTGTTGACGTTGACACGGGTCTACCTGTTTATGCGCCTATTGATGTAAGTTGGATTAACTCACTGTTGAAGAATGTAATGGAGATGGAACCACTGAGAAGAAATGAGAGAAGAATATGGATGCATCATTTTGAAGCCCTGCAAATTCTTTAGTGGACTGAAGCAGTAATCAGGTGATGGTTAAAATTGGTACTTAGGATTCTTTAGTGGACTTGAGCAGAGTCTTTCCCTTTTATCTTCTTTCTTTTGATGTTACAACATAGCACTTGGCTCTGTTTATGGACAAACATAATAATTAAAGCAAATTTATGAAGTTCTTTTTCACTGTTATATCTATTGTTGTTCAAGTTCTTTTTTATTAGTATAATAATTTATGAATCCTGATTTCTGGGTGGTTCCCCTATAAAAAAAAAGTTCAGGGAGAATTGGCCGGAATTGAACGGATTCCGACTGAAATTCTCAGGCCAAGAATAGTGTTGTCCAGGGCAAGACCATTTTTGACCGGGTCAAGACCTTGACCAAGTCAGGTCAAGGTCCAGGTCAAGTCAACCTTTTTTTTTGTCCTGTGACCAAGAATAGCAACACAGTTTCCCTGTTTCGAAAAAAAAATTTGAAACAGCTTGACTGTGTTGCGAAACGAGTTGACCCCTGTTTCAACCCAAAATTTGAAACAGGGAGTGAGCTGTTTCAAATTTTTGCATTGCCCTTGTTTGCAACAGCGGTCGGCTGTTTCAACCCCGATTTGAAACAGGTTGACTCTGTTTCAAAACGCTAAATTTGGTGTAGTGATACCTGGTTTTGCAATTGTCATTCTGTCTTTAGAAATAGTAATAATCGACCCCTTATTTAGCATTTTTAAGCTACCGAGTATTATTGTTGTTTAGAAGATACACCACTCGGTTGCTTGTGGTTGCTACCGAGTATTGTTGTTGGTTAGAAGATTCACTACTCGGTTGCTTGTTGTTGCTACCGAGTTCCTAAGTTCAGTTAGAAGATACACTACTCGGTTACATTTTGTTGCTACCGAGTATGTATTGCATACCATAAAAGTTGGAATGACCCTCGGTTCTACAAGGAATATAAGTTATACTACTGGTTTAGACAAATAAAATTTCATTAACTAACAACTTAATGGATTACATTGAAATTAAATCAACAAACATTCCAGCGAATGAGGAAACTCTTTAGTTCGGCGTAATGTGGTTCGTACTCGAAATCGTTACCTTTTCCTTGTTTCCATACCTTCAAAGTCGCAGTATATACTTCATCCTCCGTAACATCTTTCCCAAGTTGAGCTCCGACCAAGCGACGAAAGTGCATAAAATCATGTGCGTTTTGGCGGATGATCCACCATCGATCTGACAGGCCTCTTGCATCTCGCACATATTGTTTTGATTGATACTGGAAGTCTTCTTCAATATAAATCCAAATGGAGTTCCAGTTGATGTCTTTGCACGATTTCGATATAAAATACTTCGATATCTTGTTTTGTTTACCACGACTTTTTTGTAATTCATAATAGAACATAACGTCTTTACAAAGACGTAGATCTTCTTCCAACGTAAACGGAGCGAAACTAGCTTTCTTTCATGTTGATGGAGGAGGAGATAATGGTTTTTGAGATGGGGTACACTCATAAAAGTATTCATGAACTAGCTTATGAGTGAAGTTTCGATAACGTCTACGAGGAGGAGGAGATGAGGGAGGAGATGTTGGAGGAGATGATGGAGGAGGTGTTGAGATAGGTTCCTTCGGTTTTCGTAACAAAGAAAGTATTTGTTGTGGTGATCGAATGACCCTTTTGTTATTTGAAGATGAACTTGCCATTGTGGAAGAAGGCAAGATAGATGGGTTTCAATTTTTTTTTTAAGGAAATGGGTTTGGGGAAGATTGAATTTATAGCAACTACTCGGTGTCTTTGGTTGAATGCCCAACGGATATATATTTTGAAAAAAAGTACACATTTTCAGAACAGCTACAGTACTCGGTAGCTCGATTTGGAGGATACTCTACCGAATATAAAGATTCAGAAATTTAGGTACATTCGGTAGGGAAATGATCTACCGAATAAGAAGATTCAAATTTATAATGTATATTCGGTAGAGAAATGTCCTACCGAATATAAAGATTCAATTTTTTTGGGAAATTTTTAGGCACTTTTACCCAAAAATAGTGTCGTTTGGGGATATCTCTATAAAAGAAAAACCTTCTTCCCAACAATAGCCACACAAATATTACCCAACTTTGTAAGCTCAAACTACTTATATGAGATTTAAAATCCACCAATGACAAACATTGTGCAATGGGATGACGAGGAGGATGGGTCGTTGGTAACTGCGTTCATCATTTTTTACAATAAACATCCAAATGCTGGTTACGTCTCGTTTTGGAAGGGTGTAGGGGTTCATTATCACAGCATCACCGGGAATACCAAAGAACGCACGTGGGAGAAACTATCAAATAGATTTGACTACATCAAAGGTGATATGAGAGAGCATTGTATAATATGTCAACTGATAGGTTCTCCATTTCAAGACGAACAAACTTCGGAAGAAGATGTGAGTATTATCTTCTCGTTTTCCAGCTTGATCCAATCATGGTGTATTTGCACACTAAAGTTTTGTTTTTAACAATTTCAGAAATTAGCTTTCAAGACGCTATGGAGGCAGCGGAACGGGGCT
>JAJJMA010052873.1:0-10248 GCA_023529015.1 Papaver nudicaule | reverse complement strand
ACATATAAGCCATGAGAAAACTTCCAACTTTCATATCTTGAAGTTTTTAGTCTAGACATGATTAGTTCTCGGACTTGTCATTACTTGGCCCATGGAATTCAACTACTTAATCCAAGGGATGTTCAAACATTTATTTGGACCAGAAGTCGCAAGCGATGTTCAAACATGATTTGGACCAGAAGTCGCAAACCTCCAAATCAAGGTTGAGTCTTCTTTAACTATTGGCCTAGCCCAAAGTTAATAGAAGATTGAGAACGAGTATTCAAGCTATGGACTTTCCTAGTTCCGGAACTTGCTTGAGCCCTACTCAAGGTTGCTTAAACTTTAAGAAAAGCCTCCCTTGGTGATCACTATAAATAGATGACCTTCTGCAAGATACAATCTCAATCCTCTACACATCTGTGTATCCTTGCATAAAGGTTGGTCGTCATCCCGAAGTCCTTTTGGACTACGACTATTGAAAGACTTCACTTGAGGATCGTTAAGCACATGTCAGAAGCTAAATTCCTGATCATGTATCTTGGGTCGATTGAATATTTTCAATCTTATCACGACCAAGATTTGATAGAAACTTCATAAGGTAGATCTTGAATCGTAAAACCTAGAAGTTCTTTAACGCATATTCACGAACTAGGTTTAATACTAAGTTCGTCTAGCATTAGGAGGTAAAGTTTTTTAGGCTTGATCAATAAGCCCTATTCAACAAAACAGATTTCCATTAACCTTGACTTTAAGTCTAAAGGAAATCACAATCGTATTCTTGTTTAATTACTTGGATACTTTTAGGCGTCCTGTTAGAGACAGGGTAGCGCTAGTCTTCACGAAGGGAAGTGGAGCAACTCCTAGGCCTGTAAGGGACGTCAGCTAGGGGACTCAAGTACGTAGGTTTCTGCGGGAGCCAAGAGACGTAGGAGCACATTGGTAGCTGAATTGCTTGTAGGGTGAATTCAGTCTCGATACATTCCAGTCCGAAGTATGAGAGTAGGCTAGCGTCTGTATACCGTTATTACTGAGGGTGTTCACATCTAGACGAGGTCCCGGGGTTTTTCTGCTAAGCTTGCAGTTTCCTCGTTAACAAAATTCTGGTGTCTTGCATTACTTTTCCCTTCCGCATTATATTGTCTCTGATCTATATAATTGAAGTAATTGCAAGTTTGTTGATTCATAACCTTTGAGTGAATCCATCTATGTTGAGATCTACAAGAACCACGTTCTTGTTAGGGTTCGGTTCTCTGAACTATACTCAGGTTGTTGTTTGAATATTGATTTGTGAGATCGTTCAAACAACCATAATCAACTAGGTTCACGAAAACTAAAAGTTGGTGGTGTATCTCGGTATCCCCTCTTTTCCAGTTGGTGTCAGAGCAGGCAAACACCTTGTAAAAGACGTAACTGTCTGTGTTTGACGGTTTAGTGAACTATGAACACACATTCTGCGAATGTACATCTTCCACCAGTCTTTGATGGTACAAATTATATATGGTGGAAATCTGCTCTGCGGTCGTTTCTACAATCTCGAGACTTTAACAGTTGGGTCTACGTGATTGATGGATACAAACCACCTACTCTTACTGAAGGAGAAGGTGATGCTGCTCTCACTCACAATAAGAAACCAAGCGAGTATGATGAAAACGACAGAGCTAAAACAAAATTAGAAGCTGATGCGCTTAACACCATCATTCACGCCATAACTCCCATTTTGCATCATCATGTGGAAACATGTGAATTTGCCAAAGATGTTTGGGATATTTTGTATACACTATATGTAGTAATACTGCGGAGAAAGAGAAAGACTTCAAAATCTCATGTCTGACTGGGAAAATCTCTGAATGTCTGATGAAAACACCTTTACAGAATTTGAACACAAGCTCTCTGAAATCGTGAACACCTCTCTAGGGAAAACCATCGAAGAAAGAAATATTGTGCGAAAAATTCTAAGGTTACTTCCTCCCAGATATGATTCAAAAAAACATGCCATCCAAGAAAAATATGGATATGACATATCAAGAGGTGATTTGGTTTCTAAACTAAAAATCTTTGATTACGAGCATCAAATTAAAGTCATATCCCTAAAAGCTCAGACTCTTGAGAAACCTCTTGATAAAAATCTTGATTATGTATTTGATGATGAGGATCGGAAGTTTCTTTCTCTCGTCTCTCAATGGTTGAAAAAGAAAAAGAACCCACGAACTTTTTCTTCTCCCAACAAAAAACAGAATTGGGAAAATACAGAAGATTTACCACAGTGCTTCAAATGTCTAGGTTATGGACATATCTCTCTTGATTGCCCTAACAAAGACTATTGTGATAAACTGAAAGCCTTCAATGCAACTCTCGACTGTCGAGAAGAGGAACGCTTGGGGCTCTCTCCATTGCATAAGGATCTTTGTATGCATTCATCTTGCTTATTGTTAAGTGCTCAGCATGATGATATCCATCAAGATAAGCAAACCTGTCTCCTGACAGAAAAACTCACTCTGCTTCAAAAAGATCTTGAACAAGAACGACTTGAACATAAAGCAAACAAGGAACAATTCATGCTTGAATTGTCAAACCTTGAGTCTCGTATTCATAACTTTGAAAGACACTCTCTTTCTAGTATAATGTATCTTTATAACATTGAAACTCAATAGTTGATAGAAGATAACTCAATACTCAGGAACAGATTAAACAATTTGTCTACTTCAAAAGAAGCTTTCTCTGAGAGTGAAAAAGTGAATAATTGTAGAACTTCTGTAAAGAAGTTGTCTCACATGAGACCTCCTTGTGATCTTGGATCTCGACCTACAACTATTGCTTCTGTTAAAAAATCAGCCTCCCCTAAGACTGTAAAGAAATGGGTTGAGAAAAGGCATGTCAGACAAATCATTAAAGATAATAAGCCTATTAATTATGATCTTCAGAAAAATATTAACAAGTCTCTTTCAAATTGCAGAAACATCATTCACTTCATGGAGACGAATCTATCAGACATGATTCAAAAGACTAATCATCCAGGTATGTCCTCTACTAACAGCTCGCGGATCTCATCTAAAAGAAATAAGAGGAGTTCACGAAGTCCTATAGACCGGACCCTGCTGTCCCCTTCTCTATAAGAGACAGGACTCTCGCTATTGGTAATCCTTGTAGCGAGAAAAGGTCTAAAATAGGATTATGTTTAAAGGTTTTTAAGATCGTGCATAAACAAATATTTACCTATTATCTAACTAAGACAATAATCTATCATCTCTTATAATTCTTGAGCAATGATCTCCAAAAGAGATGTGTCCACACTCAAAGGATTATGTGATCCTTTGTCCTGATGGTTTATGATCACCAATGTTGTCATCATAATTGTCTTACAGCACCTATCTTACGCCTCCTGAAATTGCAGCGAGCCGAAGCAAAATTGTAATCAAATGGTGCTATCACATCACAATTTAGGGTCCAAAATGTAATGACTCGATGTGGATGTCAACATATTTTTTGCTACCTCTAGAATTCTCCCTGCCTCTGGCTCCTAAGGCAAGAGTCGAGAACATGATCCATGGGAACCTCTATGAGCAAGCCAAAAGTAATATATGCTCTTAAAATCACATTGTTTTCATTTTTAAACTTATTATTTGGGGTAAAAAATTGTTCTATGAGATGAACCATTGTGGTCACATTGAGCTTAAATTGTCTCTTTACCTCAATAAAAACTGTTGTTTAAAGGACGTTCGCAACTTCTCATGAACGAAATCCTGTCCCTTTAAAATCCTAAACTCTATGTCTGAACCTTATAAAAGGAAGAGTAGGAAGGGTTATTCAATCAGTCTAAAAGAAGGAATTCTTCTCTCCATAGAACTGAAACTGCAAGATGAATGACAATACATGGACCGTTGTTCTTCCTTCCTATAAAAAGATTCAAATTGAATCTTCAGACAATGAATCTAGTATGACTCAAGCATTGTCTGCTCAATGCTCAATTCCATGTGTTTCTGAAGAACAGAGAAAGGCATCTGATATGAAACTTGAGGTTGTTCTTGAACACGTTCAAAGTTTAAGCAAGGAGCTTATCAAACTCACCAAACTCATCACTGATCTCACCTCAAGAGTAGCTGCTATTGAACAAGACTGGACTATCTATGAAGAACCAGAGAAGGAGGTAACTGAAGAATAATCCTTTTTCTTCTTTGCATTATCTAGATGAGGAAAAAATCTTTGTTCAGAATAAGAGGCATTCTTGCCTAAGCCATCTTGGCTTTAGTTTTTATGAGTAATTTGAATGCATTATCTAGTTTTCATCAATTAATCGAGGTTATTAAATTAAAATCTTAGTTGATGATTGCAATGCTTGATCTTAATCGATTATCTATATGAATGTATTACATAAATCGTGAACTTGCTTTTTTAGCCATACACCGTTCGGAAAAGCAGTTCATGAAGAACTATCAAAATCCATGCTTCTGACTCTTATGGCTAAGGGGAGACGATTTTGATAAAGAGGAACCTCGTAGGATACAATGTTGAACTCCGCTGGATTAAATGTTGTACCTTTAATTCTTAGTCTTACGACCACTAGGAAGGGGTAACCTAATGTTTTCTCTAAAGGCGATGGTTGACTGAAACTCTCTGAGAAAGTAGGAAGATTAAACCTTGAATTCCTATTTGACCGTAACTGGCCAGGAAAGAAAAACATAATTACAATTTTACTTGTGTAATTGTACATCACCCAAGAATTATTCCAAATCCTTGCTTGGGAAGGTCGTCACGTTGTTCCTTATGAAATGACACAAAATGGGGGAGAGTTCTTTTGAACTTGTGCTTCATGGTAATATCTTTTTGGGTGTGCGGCTGTGGAATTTGCGAGAGAATTGCATCTTTTTATCTCTCGTTTCAGGTATGTTTACCTTTGTCTACATTGATTATTGATGTTTTATGAGTATTCCTATATTTCTTGTTCCTTTGTCTATTTTATGACAAAAAGAGAGAGAAATCTTGTAGTAAGGGGGAGTAAAATCTTTCTATCTACTACGACAATTGTCTACGGCATTGTCATAGGGGAGTAAATTGATGTGCTTGTCATGCCAAAGCAAAAGTTAGTGTATTGAGTAAGGGGGAGAACATATCATATTGTGTAGTATCTTTAAGCATCGATGCAATATGCTTGCAAGTTTTATATACTACTCAATTGCATAACAAACTCTTGTTGGACTATGCTTCTAGAACCAAGATGTGTGGTGACTTTGAAGTTTGTTATCTCTACCTTGAATCTTCACTTGCAGGAACACTCTTAGTTGGTATACCTCACTAAGTTTGTTATCTCTACCTTGAACCAAGATGTGTGGTGACTATGGCTCGGTCAACCTCACTAAGTGTTGGTATGTCAAGCTTAGTTGTCAACTTTAGTGATCAAAACTCGACCGCTAAACAACACACAATTAGGTGAAGTCATGTGAGAGTTAGCTTTAGGTTGTGGAAGATTTTGGTAGGATTTAGAATCACTAGTTGAAGAGTTGAAAAAAGACTGAAGATCAAACGAAGACATCCGGCTTCATCATTCAACAGGTTAGTGAATCTAAATAACGCGATTCCATTATCTTTTATACTTGTGCTACAAAAGACATAAACATAACTCTCAGCTTGAGCTTTACGTTATGACTTGATCACTTGTGATCAGCGTGTCTTATGATAACTCCGCTTTACCACTTGTGGTATTAGTGTATAGTTATGACGTTCCAATATTGCTTAGAGCTTTCTTTTCTTCTCCGTCTCTAAGTTAATATAAAAGGTTTTTCCTAAAAACCTTTTCGAGTTGGATATAACAATGTGATGTTATCTCGGTATTACTACGAGATTTGATCCATCACAGTATTGTGTCTCTTCTTACCTAGTCTGGCTCTGTCGGATTGATTGCATATATGAACATTCATTTGATTCTGTATATGAACATCTTGTATGCCATATCTCACTTCTGGATTCCGAAACCATATTTGTGTATCTCAACTTATGCATTTTCGATGTTCGAAACCTCAATGTAGGTTTTGGTAAAACTAAACGTTGATTTCGAAACCATGAACTGGTTTTCGTATTCATAAGCTATTGGTCCGAAACTTAAATATTGTGACCAATGAGATAACACAGATTCGTAACTATGTTTGATGGCTTACAGTGACTTGAGAATCGAGGGCAATGTGTCTTGACCATGTGAGTTCTAAAAGGTCGAAAAGACCCTGGGGTTTCCTAAAGGGTTATGTGAACCGGAAAATATATTCCTGTGCATCGAGGCTAGAAAGGTGTGATGCTGAAACGGTTCTCGACCACATGGACTCTCAAGTACGACACCAAAAATTTGTGGAGAATTTAATATGTGTTTCTTGTTTCGAAACCTTAACCAAGGTTTTGTTAAACAGAATCTAGATTTCGAAACCAAGTTTTAGGTTTCGGTATATGGAAACTTGATTTGGGAACCTTAATATGGTTCTGGTCATATAATGAACTTTAGGTTCCGAAACCTTAATTTGGTTTCTGCCAAAATAGATGTACGTTTCGAAACCATAATATGGTTGACTCACAATGCGTAACTTCAAAGTTCAAATTCTACCTTTTTGATTTGTGTTTCAATGAATTAATGAGTTTGATATTCTCGGTTTGAAGTTTGAATTCGTTCATCTTCAATGAACAACTAAGTGAGATTGAGTCATCATCAGAAATATGGTTAGTCGCTCTAGTTAGTAGACACATGATTTCTGATCAATACTGTACGTGATTAAAATCTTCGTATGATTACTACTCGATCAAATATTCATTTGATGTTTTGATTTGAATTCTTGGATATCATTAACGTGACATCTATATTGGAATCAAGAATTCAGGATATTTAACATTTTGCTAGTTACTCGTGGTAACTCGCACCGTACTTCCAATGGTATATCTATTTGCGTGATTCGGAATGTCTGAACCGATGTGTTCACTTAAGCTTAATACACTAGGCTTCTCCACGTCTGTTATGATACGTTTATGCGGAACGTTGAACCACGTTGGACCATATCCCACTTCCACCTAGGTTCGTCTGGTTAGCCCAGCAATACCAAGGAAGTAATTTCGACATTATTAAAGCTGGTGACGACATTTGGAAGTAATAATATCTAAAGAGATTTTCGAAACTAAGGACACGTTTTCGAATTTGGTAAGCTCTATATTTCGAATTAAAAGAAATATCCAAATATACCTTAAGATATTATTTGCTTTGATTGCTCTTGGCTAAACATCTTTGGGAATATATTTTCTTTATGGAATATAATTTTTCTTAAATGTAAAATGCTAGAGTATTAGTTCTCATTAAATGCTATGAGACTAAATGGGGAATTTCGGAATTAATATGTAAATGAGCTTTGTGGAATTTCCGAAATTAACTTTGCCTCATTTCAAAGCTAAAGCCTTAGTCAATATAAATAGGAGTGGTATCTCTCCTTAAAGCTTTATCCCTCTAGCCAAGCTCTTCTTCGGAATTGTAAGCTTGTGTTTGTCGCTTTTCTTTTCAGTTACCTTTGAGCTTTTGCTCTCGGTCTAGAATTGCGTGAAAGTCTTCTCTAGGGATCGAGAAGCCTAGAAGTACTCTTACGGGAAACTAGTTTATGTTTACTAGTCTTCTTTGTATTGTACTTGTGTTCTGTTCTATCACGTCTATCAAACCTTGCGATCTTGTTTATTCTAAGGTCCTTCTCTTCTGATATAAGGCCACTCAAGATCGTTGTGATTAGAACATACTCTTTATCTATTAAACTGGATTTGTCAGCAAGCCGCTTTCGGTTTGTGTGCCTAAACTATAGATATTGAGCGGAATCAAGATCGTTGTTATTGGATTTGTTCTTTGCAGGTACATCGTTCTTCACGGTCATATCATATCGTACTTGTTACAGTTATCTGCTTGATTCCAACTGGGACGACAAGGTTGCTCTTTCGGGAGTTTAGGTTTTGAAACCTTGATCGATATCTCGAGGTGTTTATTGCCTAAGTAAACTCAATATCCTCGCTCTTGGTGTGAAACGACTTCGGTGAAATATCTGTTAGTTACCAAGGATATCATCTAGCGATTTGACCTGCCGCTATTTGGTTGTTGTCCATAAGGTTGTAATCGTCCGATTGGAGGTTGGGTAGCGATAGTCTTCGCGACGGCCTGTGAGGCAACTCTTGCGTAAGACATTAAAGGACGTCTGTTTGCGTAGGGGAGTACATGTGCGTGACCACCTTATTGTGGTTGGAGGCGTAGGAATACTGAGGGGAAATCTTTGTGACTCATAGTCGTATTAGGGTCATATTGTCTGCACCAGCTAGTCCGAAGTTTGGGAGTAGGTGTGTTGGCGGCTTAATTCTCAAGAGTATTCAAAACTGGACTAGGTCCCGGGGGTTTTCTACGAGTTTGTAGTTTCCTCGTTAACAAAATATTGTGTGTACTTTACTTTACTTCCGCATTATATTTGAGCTATCATTTATAATTAAAGTATCGTACTTGGTTGATTGACATAGTCTTTCGGATTCTTGTATTAACTCCCTCGTGTGAATCAATCAGATCTGAAGGAGATCTTGTTCTTGAGTTCTTGATTACAGGAACCGGTCAAGGTTTGACTTATATGTGGACTAAAATAAAAGATTGGTGGTGTACTCAGTACCCTCGTCTTTTCAAGGTGTTCCCAAGGGGCATGCTTCATCTTTTGATCTACCTTAATTATAATCCATTTTCGGGCTTAAATACATCAAATCTGGTGTGAAGAAGGTGTGCAAATATTTTTGTTCTATTTCCTTAGTATTTCAACTCAGATGGTGGTTGTCGGCATATTGTTAAAGGCAAGCTATAAGGATCTATTGTTTGGTTGAAGTCTTTAACTGAATATTCCAAAACTTATTCTCCTTTGAGTCCTTGAGTTTCTCCTAATCTTAGAATGAGTTATGAATGGAATATTGTGTTTATTTCTTTCCATGGAGGAAGACATAATCATCATCGATTTTCACGATGATTTTTCGCTCAACAGTAAATTGTATTTTGTATTGATGGTGATTTCCAAAAGAAACGAAACGAAAAAGAATGCAGACAAAGAAAATATACATTTCAATGGTGGTTCTTAGCATCTTGGATACACCATAACGAAGTTTTACAACAACGGTTCATTGTACTCTTTGTATGTAACTCTATATTCAGGCAAATCACGAGTTTATGAATAAACTATTTATCCAATGAGAGTTAGTTGTTTGTTTCATTTTTTTTCATAATTTGATCTCAATATTAGTTGTTTAAATTTTACGATTTTGATTTTGATTAATGGAAAACCACAAATTTAATACTAAAAAGTTGCTCAATTGGGTGTAAGCTTCCTCTGGGTTTCGTCTCATTCACTATATGAAAATATTTTTCATTTCTCGTGTGGTTATTTGACTGCTAAATTAGCGTATTACTTTGAAATTCTTGTAGACGAATCAATTTTAACTGCACTATCTGGATCATCATGTCACATTAAGTGTTCGATCTTTTCAGTTTAATAGGGTTTCAAATTAACATATATAGCTAAGAATCAATGTAATAGTCCCTTGCTGGTGTGGTCTTGATGAGGTTGTTGAAATTAGGTTGCATTACTTTACTTCAAGCAATATCAACCTTGTAGACCGAAAATGATGCCACACACATTCACTTTTCTACTAAAAGCTACCCCAATTAGGTTATGATTCCATCAATTACCATGAAAAGAGATCATAGTGACTTAGTTGGTTTTGTGGGTCAATAACAATAACAATCTTGTACCTAAGAATGTCATTACCCAAGAAGTAGCAACACATTCAATATAATCAACATTATTAGCACAATGCAGAGAATTCTGGCACTGTCTGCACCCAACACGTCTTGTGAATCATGAATTGGGATTTTGTCCTACCACCAAGTCAAGTAGAACCAGTACTAACATAATTGGTCGGAAGTAGAAAAATAATAATTGGGCCGACCGACCGGAGGGCCCAACGGGCCCGAAGGGAGGGAGGACCTCTTATGGACACTTAAATGTAAATAGTCACTAACAATTAATTGTCACCAAATTAATTGTAACTAACGCAATTGTCAATTTCACCTCAATTTGACTCAATTGAACCTTAATTGATTGTTTTTTTCCAAAATTTTTTTGATAATCAAGTAATACTAATCCCCAATTATTGTTCAAGCAAAAAAAAATGTTTAAATTGGAAAGAAATCGTCTTCAATTGAAATTTTCAATTTCACCTCAATTTGGCCAATTGAACCCC
>JAJJMA010052844.1:0-10355 GCA_023529015.1 Papaver nudicaule | reverse complement strand
ATAAATGGGACAAATATTGTTATGACGAAGAGTAACAATGTGCTTTATAAAGTAACTGAAACACAAAATTTTCTTCTAAAGGAATCGAAGCACGGTTATTGTCTTCTAAATTAAGTGAAGTGCAATCTTCACCTTTTAAAGTAACTGAAGCATACCATTTATCCTATTTTCTTCGTTGGCCTTATCGAAGGCATATCACTCATAATGATGATAAATGGGTTGAACGTCTTCCTCTGTTTCAACGGTTTGGGAACGCTCATGCTATAAGAGGTGACGGATTTAGTGTTGCAAATTTAAGAGAATTTTTGACCCAATATTATGACGTGTTCAAAAATAATGCGACTGGTTGGCCCGAAGAACATTACGATGAGATCGAAAGAGTATTTATATTATATGTTCTAGGCTATTTTTTTCCCCAATTCTAGTTCGATGACAAATTTTGGTTTTCTGGAGACTTTGGAAAACTTAGACGTCGCACATAAGTATGACTAGGGAACTCCAATGCTAGCCGAGCTACACAGGACCCTGAGAGAGGTCTCTTCCAAAAAGGACTCCAATAGCTTCGATGCTTATCATCACATCATAGAGGTAAGAAAGTCTAAGTTGGTTTTCATCAAATGTATTAGTCTTTACCTGCAACAATAATGTAATTTTTTTTAATCTTCGCAGTTCTGGTGGTATGTTCATTTTGGAGTGAGCCATCCCACTTTGGAGGACAGTACCCTCTTATTTCCAATTATGAGGATGTACCGACAAGAAAACTGGTCTAAGGTACAACGAACAAATGGAACCACAAGTAGAAATATGAACCGGTACAAGGAGTAAGTCGAACCACTTTAAGTTTTAGAGGTAGAGAGTATGCAGCCTGGCCTGAGTGGGACAATGATCCTAATGTCTTAGCGATGTATACGAAGAGCTTGTGCAGGTGTGTATTGTATATCCCTGTAGCAAAAGTGGGTTTTTGGTACTTTGGAGAGAGACTAATGTTACCGCATACATGCCAATTAGTAAAAGAAATCAATCAATTTGAAAACTCTGCAATTTGGAAGGGTGATTATGAACGGTTGTTAGCCAATGAGAATGGTTGGGAGTCTGCTATGGATGAGGAGAATATGCTGATTCAAGGGGCAACCAACGAAGAATACGATAAATGGTTTAGACAGGTTGCCGATCCAACTAATTTTACAGAGCCAAAACATTATGGTGGGTATGACGTGCCAGCAGTAGGTAGGCTTGCACTAAGGGGTAATTTGCTTCCCTCACAACCGCCTTCGCAATATCATCACCACACTTGTTCTTCTTATTCGCAAAGATATTTTTACCCTACTCAGGCATATTCTTCGGATTTACCATTGTTTTCTTGGAATGTTCAAAGGATTGACGCCCTTACTAGAGCTCCGATTACAGTCCCGTTGCATAATGTTGTTTCTGGAGAGTATTAACCATACACTATGGTAGATGCTTCCAGTGGGATGCTTCAACAAAGATGTAACGATTATCATAACCTCTTGTGCAGATTTCGGCAGATGCACCTCGATGAGATAACAAAATGGAGAAGCGGCTCATTCTTGGGCATGGACCAATTTAACACTCCAGGAGGAGCCATCCCAAGCTAACCTAACCCTGCTTCCCCAACTCCTCCTCCTCACAATCATAACACTCGTAATGGAAGTAGTATAAGAAGTCCTGGCATGGTCACCCCGAATAGAGCTCTCATTGGTGGGGTAGACACCAGAACTAGCAGCGGCGCTCGCACTCGCAACTCAAACAACAGTCCCAATGTTGTTCAGTGTACATAAGTTGCACATGAGCGAGAGGATACCCATACTACTCCTCCAACGACGATTCGTGGTCCCAATGTTTATGATAACGTGCCTTTACGTGGATCCCATGTTAGTCCATTGAGTGCGCCAGGGTCCTTGGTGGTTGGGTTAATGCAGCATCAACCATGGAACGTGAACTGGATTCCATCGCAGCAAGACAATAACGCATATGTTCCTTATCACGGTTCACCATTCCAACCATATGCGAACTCTGGAGTAACTCAACCCGTAGCTTATCAGGTTTATGGTCTGGCTAATGATTCTGATACAACTACACTAGCAGGTAGCTGTTCTGGATCCCAGATGGATATTGATACTCAAGATTTGCAGGAAAGATGTACTTAGTTTTTTGGATTGGCTTCGCATAACACCTTAGGCCCAAATGTTGGATTTCCTCAGGATCTGAATCAAGTAACAAACCCTAGTGAATGAAACTCTAGGATTTGATTACATGTTGAGTTTCTTTTTGTGTAATTTTCCCTTCTTCTTGAATGAATGAAAGTGTGTGTTACTTAATTTGCATATGTATGTAGGTTTTTTTCTTTAATCAACGAAAGTGTGTGTTACTATATTTGAATGAGGATAGTAAAATTAAAATTAACCATTTCATTAATTTTCTTGACGCATAATATTAAATTTAAAGTACATTTGTTTCTCCATTAATAAAAACAGTGAGTATTTGGGCAACACCCTGAGGATATTGAAACAACCATCATAACGAAAAGACTTTCCATTATGGCGTACCCTCCATTCCTCTAACGCAACACTGACATCGTCGTTGGTTTAACCAACGATCCTTACTCGATGTTGTAGAATCACTATTTGCACAGACGTATTAACCTTTTGTTTGATCTTGCAGAAACGACCGGACAAAGATTCTACAGTACGACTTCTAATTTTCCAGGGTGCTTCCTAAAAAAAAATCTAATATCTTACCCTATAAAGTTGCCACCCTTTTCTTAGATGGTCTACCATCGTCGCGTTCCATCGTTTCCCGCACATAGTTTCTACGAATACATAAATCCTCCTCATGAGTGAACCTAAATTGACGAAAGCGAGGTTCATATTGAGGGGATTCAGTCCATCCAAATTTGATGACAGTGAAAGCTTTTGTAAGGTAGCATCATCTAACCCTTGAATATATAATCCTAGATCTAAACGCATCTCGAGACATTAATAACAAAAATTAATTGATTTTATTTATTTTCGTATCCGTTAAACTTAATACTCCCTCTGTCCCAATTTAAATGACCTAATTTCTATTTTCATTTGTCTCAAAAATGTGGCCAGCTTCTAATTGTATTTGTATTTTTCCAACAAACTCGCAGATATACCCTTAATATTTTTATAATATAATTTCATTTTCAGTGGGCCCCAAGTTAAAAATCAGGAAGAAAATATATATAAACGGGAAACAAATTTCTTGATATTTTTATTTTATCTTCATTCTTTTTAAAGTTTTTATTTATTTTTGGTTGTTGCTAGATTTTTTATTTTTTTAACCTATATACTCCATAATTACTTGGATTATCTTTTATCATAAATATCATCATTTATTACTACCTACTTAAAAATATAGTTTCCAATTATATATAATTTTAATTAATAAATTTTGTATTTTCTAATTTTAGCAATAATATGACATTTAATAAGGGTATACTAGGAAATTCATATAGTCTCCTATAGTCTCCTTAATTTTTTGACTTAGTCAAAGCGGTCATTTAAATTGGGACGGAGGGAGTATTAATTAATCATTGGTCCTTTAGCAACTAAAATGTAACTTGCGGCAAACTAAACCTAAAAATCTAGGTTTTTCTTTTTCCCCTAACTTGCAATTCTTTACGAGAGCGGAAAAATTCTAATAATTTAGTAATCTTAATGGATGTGGGCAACAAACGTTGCTATTTATTCGAATCATTCAATGATGAATGGTATGGACGAAAGCTCAAGGCCGTTATGGGGTTAGATTGATGATGAAATACGAACAGATAGAAAGGAAATGTCTTGTTCGTCTAAGCTGTTTACATTGATGGAGATGCCTTTGATTCTCCCTAGACGGCTAACAATTCCTATGGTTGAAGAAGAACGGTGGTCCAAAGTTTTTGTCGTTGCTAGTGCTTCCTTGGCTCCAGTGCTTCTTGCACTTTTACGGAATGCACAAGATAATATGATCTCTATAAGCAGGATCGTATCATACATATTAGGGTTTGTACTTGGTGCTACACTTGGCGGTCTTGCAGTAAACTTCAGACGGACTGATTATCCACCTTGAAGGTTCTTTTATTTCTTGCCGTGAGTTACATTTTAGTTGCTAAAGGATCAGTGATTAATTAATATTAAGTTTAAGAGACCTGAAAATAAATAAAATCAATTAGTTTCTAATTAATGTCTCTAGATGCGTTTACATCTAGGATTACATATTTAAGGGTTAGATGATGCTATCTTATAAAAGCTTCCACGCGGGTGACCTCTATAGTGTTATCATACTCGTTATTCATCAAACTGAAAAATAATAATAAAAGAAAAAACTTATGCTCACATGAATCATTTTAACATGATGTTTATTTAGAATATTGAGTTGCTTCTCTGTATTCAATTCTTCTTCTCTTTTTAGCGTATTCTTCATATCCACTCTTGCTCCGACTACTTGATACGTATGAATCAAATTCCCTAACAGTATTACGAAGATGGCAATCTTTAAATCTAAAAGCGGAGCCATTAGAAGGTTATTGAATGCTATTATTTGAGGTTCACGATGGTATAGTAGCTATGCTATGGTGCCAAATTATACAAATTCGGATATAACCATATTCCAACATATTACTACGAAAAATTTAAAATAAAATTCTTTTCTCTTTATAGATTTTCCTGACATTATTTTTTGTTTTTCTTTCCTTCGAATATATTAAAAATAAGATAATTTGGAAAGTTTCCAAAATATTATTCTTTATAGATTTTACTAGCCCAGTCCATTGGCAATGACACTTCCATGGCGACTAAATATTGGGGTGCCATCTATGCGTTCATAATTGGGCAGTCTAGAGGCCTCCATAGGCTTTGCTTCGAATTTGACTCTACGTCTATTATTGCAGCTATTCAAAATCCAAGTCTAATTCCTTGGAAGCTTGCCATACAGTTGTCTAATTGTATGAGATATATTTTTTCTATCGAGTTCAGATTCTCTCATATCTTTCGTGAAAGCAATGCAGTGGCAGATCTTTTAGCTAAACATGGGGCTTCTATGGAGTCTAGATGGTGGCACCAGCCTCCTAATTTTGTGAGACATAGTCTAGGCATAGACAGGTCTAGCCTGCCGGTTTACAGTGTTGATTATATTTTTCGCTTTTCATTTTTGCTTTTACTTTTCTCTTTTTTTCTTGTCTTTTGAGGTCAGGTTACCCCCCTCTTCTTTTTTTCTTGATTTTTAATAAAATTACTTCCAAGTGTGCAAATATATAAAGTCTTCAAAATTTCCAGTGTTGATAGTTTGGGAAGTTTCTTTTCCAAACATATAAAGTCTTCAAAATTTTATAGATATATATATCAAGCGGTTAATATATATATACACACACAGAAGATTCATTTTCGACCGTTGGGTAACAGAGGTATCCAGCCAACAATATACATATCACCGATCATATCTGCTAGCGATAGAGACTTGACCGAGCAGTTTAAATTCTACTGTATTTGGTAAAACTCTAACAAATGAAGGAAACCATGGGAAGTGAGAGTAAGGAAAGCGGCTGTCCAAACGGTTGATCAAGGACTTGTGGAAGCTGCTAAGGAAGCGTGGAAATGGGGGCAAACTGAAGATCTTCAGGCCATGGAATACGAGTCCGACTGCAGATGTATCATCAATATTTTAGAAAGGGAATAACCAAACCTCAACTGGCAGGCTTTATCCCGTTGTGAGGATTTCAAATCTACATATCATTGTAATATTAGTAACAGACAGTCTAGTTTTATTTCGGTTACAAAACGAGCAAATGAGACAACTCTTGAATTGATTCTTCCTTTCAATACAAGAACTGCCTGCTACATGGTTTGTTATCCCCTGGCTTTATTTTCGACACTTTAGCCAAGGATGCTTTTGTATGCCTTAACAAGCAAAACTCCTTATCTAGCCCCGACTAGTTTTCTTTAATAGCATTTTATCTATCAAAATAAAAGGCAGTGACTAAATGTAATCCTTTCTTTGACTAAATATAACCCTTGTTAAAAAAACAAATATTTGTAAACCAAATTTGATATGGGTATCATTACCCACACCTATTGTCATGCGATTTAATTTGTTTCTGTTAAGTATTTTCTCAAGATCACAACATCAATTAAATAAAAAAGGTACTCACTATTAATTAGCTTAATTGGGTAGTCATGATCAGGGGCGGAGCCTGTTAGGACATTGTCCGGTCAAACCCACTAGCGTTGGTATGTCAAGCTAGTTGTCAGTTTTAGGTGTCAAAACACAATTCTTGATTTAGCCTACTCAAGGTTTACTTCGGGTTAGGATAGAGGTAGTAGAGTTTAAAGTCGATCTCCACCCTTTGAAGATGAAGATGGAGAACACACGAAGACATCATCAAGGACTTCATCAACAAAGGTTAGTAAAGATTGAATTTTCCTTGAACTCTTGTTATTCTTATCTCTATCTATCGAAGTAATGAACTCACTATGTGGAACAATGCTTATGACGGTGAAATTACATTATTGTATATTAACCCGAGGAGATTTGGTCCATATGATCATAGTGAGGGCAACCTTTGACCTTTGAGTAGGTCTCCATGTTATAGTGAATGGAAATACGAATTCAACGCTTCAAGAATCACTTCATTCCGTTGTAAAACGAAGAAGTTATGAGTAATTCATTGAAACTGAAAAGCGTGGCTAAAAGCTGAATTCGGGAAAAGGGAGTAGGAAGCTTCTGGAATCTTCTGGAACTTTCGGGAACGCTTTTTAAAAGTGTTGGGGTTCGCGAACCGCCACCTCGGGATTTATGATTAGGGTTTCCTGTCGTGTTTCTGAGGTCCATCTCCTGGCTACGATGGTCCACCTTCACACCTGTGTTGTGGTCCGTCCTGATTAGAGTTTTTCTACATTATCTTTCTTAAGAGATAAGTTTTGTAGAATATCTTCTAGTCAAGGGATAAGGTTATCCTTTCACAATTGTTATGAAACCAAAACTCTTAAATGAGGTAGTTATAATCTATCAAACTCTTGTTAGATAAACACTACTTGGTTTCTACAATAGAAAGGTGACTAGATTCATTGTGTGCAAGTTAAGTAACGGGGCGTGTTTACACGGTCACTAGCTAACTTGTTGCACAAGGAGTCTTAGCTTTATCCTTAAGCAACCATCACTATAAATAATCATACATGTAGCTTAACAAACCATCCCTGCTGGTGTGTGTGCTACATAAGGTTGTTCTCCGCTATTTCTGTTCTTCACGAACAAGGTGAGAATTACAAAAGACTTTACTTAGGGATTGTAAAGCCAAGTTTAACTATCTTTCTTCTTTAGATAGTTCTGAACTTGTATCATCCAGGTAGACCATCATAATCCTTGTCTATTCTATGGTCCTTCTCTTCTGCAATAAGGCCATTCAAGGATTATAGGTTGTAAAACCAGGATTGATAGATTCGATCTATATTGTACATCAACTTAGGTTGTTTTACATATAGGTTAGAGATTCTGCAAGATATCTCTAGGTTCTCTAGTTGTTCTTGCAAGAATACAATTAGGTCGTCACGGTTCTCGTGCAAACCCTAATTGTGTGTTTTTGATACCTGACCTTGTGAACGGTTCCTCAAAACACAAAACAAGTTTCCAAAACCTTGATTATATCTAAAGGGAAAATTGTTTTTTACGTATTCTCTGTCGAAAGACGGATTGAGTACAAAAAGCCTTTGACAGCGGTCAAAGCAACTCCTAGGCCTGTAACGGACGTCAGCTGGGGGAATCAAGTGCGTAGGGTCTTGCGGGATCCAAGAGGCGTAAAGAGTGCAACAGTAGCTGATTCGCTTGGAGGGTGGAATCGGTCTCTTCTACATTCCAATCCGAAGTCTGATAGTAGGTTAGTGCTTGTAGACAGTTAATACTGTGTGGTGTTCAAACTGGACAAGGTCCCGAGGTTTTTCTGCAAGGCAGTTTCCTCGTTAAAAAAACTTCTGGTGTCTTGTGTGCTTTTACTTTCCGCATTATATTTCTGATAATATAATTAAAGCAACACAAGTTGTACGTTATTCATATCCTGACGTTGATTCCAAATCTTGAATAAAGATTTACAGAGACTTGTCTTTGTAGGAATTGATCACTTGTGATCACAACTCAGGTTATACAGATTTGGATATTGAAATTCAATTTGTCCATATCTGACCATAAGTCTCACAAGTCCAAACGAAAAGTTGGTAGTATTTCGGTACCCCTTCTTTTTCAATTGGTATCAGAGCGGGTTAACACACTAAAGACGTAACTGTCTGTGTTTAACTAGGCTTGTGAGTCATGGATCAAAGCGTAAGAGCTTGTAACGTACCACCAAAGTTCGATGGCACAAACTACCTATGGTGGAAGACTGCAATGACTTCGTTTTTGCAAGCCCGAGACTTCAAGACTTGGGTTTATGTCATGAAGGAATATGTACCTCCTACTATTGTAGTTGATGGTCAAACTGTTCCTAAAGACATAGCGGTTTATGATGAAGTGGAAACACTCGCCGCTAAGCAAAATTATGATGGGCTTAATACTATCATTCATGCAGTTACACCTGATCTATTCCATCACATAGCTACATGTGAAACCTCCCACGAGGCTTGGAAAAGATTAAGGAATGTATTCGAAGGTAATACAGCAGAGAAAGAAGCTAGACTTCAAAATCTCATGTCTGACTGGGAAAACCTTCGAATGCTTGAGGATGATACCTTTGAGGAATTTAACCACAAATTGTCTGAGATAGTGAATGCCTGTCACACTTTAGGAAAAACTATTCCGGAAAGAGACATTGTGTGTAAAATTCTGAGGTCATTACCCTCAAGATACGAATCGAAAAAACATGCCATCCAAGAAGTACACGGCTTAACAATAACAAGAGGTGACCTTGTTAGTAAAATTAAAGTCTTTGATCATGAGCGTAATAGATCAATGGATTTTAAAGCCGTTAGCCCTCCCTGTACCTCTTCTGACAAAATCAACACTTCCCGGGTTGATATGTGTGATGATCGTCTCGAAAAGGAATTAAGCTCTACTATGTCCTTAATCACACAACACGTCAGAAATCTCGTGATAAAAGGGATAGGTACTGGTCCTGAGTTCGTGAAACGTACTAATGATAAATCTAGTAAATCACGAACTAAGCATTGTGATAACTCTCGACATCTGTCTAAAAAACAGAAAAGGGAATTATCTAAACATTCATCATCTCCCTCTCAGACACTTAATTGTGTTGATGATGATATTCAATGCTTAAAATGTCTTGGTTTTGGGCATATATCCTCTGGCTGCCCTACCAAAGAGCCAAAAGAGAATCCAGCTTACACTGCAACTCTTGATGAAATGCCAGATGATTATTATCAAGAGTGTAATACAGGCTTTGCCTATGCTGCTGGGGACTCTGATCAGGACACATCTGAACTAGATATCCTTGAGAATGGTGATTCATTCAAGAGTGATCTAGTTAAAGCTCTTGAAAAGATCAAAATGTTGGAAGAAGAGAACTTGAGTTTAAGGGAAAACTTGAATAAGTTCAAAAATAGCTCGGACAAATTAACCTCAATGTTAGGAGCAAGTAAAAATCATCGTGATACACGAGGTTTGGGCTATAAAGGAATAGACGCTCCAAGTAATAACAAAGAGGTGAAATTTGTCAAGGCTAAGGATTCTTCTCAACCTAAGTCTACCACTGATCCTCAAGGTGACCTACCTCAAGAACAAGTCAAGGAGAAGAAGAGCAAGATTTATCGAGCTCCAAAGAAAGCACATGCACATCCAGGTAACAACGAGAATCCCACTCCTTTTGTTACTAAAAATTGTCTTTATTGTGGTGGTAAAGGTCACTTGGCTAGAAGCTGCAGATTCCGTAAAAGGAATGAGAAAGCCAATGGCTCGATTATTCCTGTTGTTTTGGAGATTCACGTCAAACCTAACAACAACGGAGCATCTTCTAATGATCCAGGTTGTGAACGTCCAACCTTTAGGCATAAGAAACAGAGCAGAGTGAATCTGAAAGAGGGAGGGTATACTCTATTGAATTGATACGATTTTGCTAGTAGAAACTGATTAAAAGGGAGGGTCATAATCGATTCAATTGATACATGCTTCGAATGATCAACAATTAGGTAAGAAACGAATTTCTAGGTTTCAAATAGTTTGTTGGATTTTGATTTTAATCAGCATAATTTTGGGGGTTTTTAATTTTATTACTTTCCTAAGATTGATACTCAATAAGACTTAAACATAATCATTGAACTGTAGGCTACAGCTGTGTAGGTTCAGTTAGGTAGCAAAGAACAGGCTATGCCTTTGAGTGTGATTGTACTTCT
>JAJJMA010052839.1:0-13750 GCA_023529015.1 Papaver nudicaule | reverse complement strand
AGAAGTTTTAGTCTGATAATGCGGGGCGGATTAGGGAAATCCAAATACAACCCCATCACGTCAGGCAACTAAGTCGATCACCCACAGACCTAATCCAATGCTTGCATCCTCAAAAACAATTTATCGATCTGAAACCGTTGGATCATATCATAAGATTGAAATCGACGATTATTAGTGAACCCTAAACTACACGAACATATAAGAAGCGTAGCTTTCTCACAACTATTGAGATCCAAACTGCACCTCTCTCATCATCAACAATGTAGAGAAGGAAACCCAAAGAGAGTAAATTGAAACCTAAATACCAGCAGCATTCCATTCCTTAGCAACAAAATAATCATGGGAGAAACAAGTGTCGGTTGGTTTCCTGAAGCATCGTCAACAACAACAAATGTTATTCGCATCATGATTTCTTCTCTCAAAATATTAATTTCCGTCTTGCTGAAATTTCAATTCATGGTTCAGTAGTTGGTTGCAAATTTCTTCCATTTAACTGCAGTTATAGATTAAAGAATTAATGACAACTCAGAAACCCAAGAATTGAATCATTTGCAATATGCAATCTAAGAAGTTCTAATTTCCTTTTCCTTGTGCTTCATGTATGTATTCGAGATTTGAAATGGTCAGGTTATCGTAACCAAAGAGAAGAAATCTGCAGACATTCAATTTGCCAGTTGAGATTGTTTTCTGAGGGTTTTTTGAGGTTTGTGTAATTTATATATCATACAAAAGTTCAATCCTGGCTAGATTGTGTGTTAAGGCCAAGTTTTGATTCAGATCCATTCACATATTTTGTAATTTGAGCAATCAGGCCAAATTTAAATGTCGGTTTTTAGATATATCTAATGCTATCGCTTTATCAATATCGGCAAACTATAGCATCAATAATAGACTAAATAAATCTTGCTAACACAAAGCAGACCTCAGATTTCTTGTAAACTCTTTATGTAGTCTTCGATATGTTGGTTTCATTTCCCCCACAACGAAAAAACAAACAATCCCATGTACAGTAACAGATTGAAATAAAGCTGAATCTTAATTCAACGAAAAACCACTTCCAATGCCGATAATGGAATTCAATAAACAATATCTCTACCATAAGTTCTTTTTCACTTCTCACATTTACAAAGTGAGGATGACATTTATGGTAATGGATGGTCATTATTTGCAACTGTAAAGCTTTTGCGTACCTCAAGATCAGTCGCGCCCACTTCATTCCCACGAATTGCCAGCAAAATTCTAAAAGCGAACTATATTTTGGTGTTGAGCGGCCAACTATCATCATTTGGTAGTTATAACTTAGTATATGCCCTCTCCTAAGATCACTTTATCGAATAATAGACCGAACTTGCGGATCAGAGGAAATCCAAACACAAGCCCCGTCACTTCAGGCAACTAAGTCCAAAACCCACAGACCCAATCCAATGCTTGCATCCTCAAAAACAGGTTATCGATTTGTAACCGTTGGATTATATAAGATTGAAATAAACCATTAAAATTGAACCCTAAACAAGACGGGCATTATAAGTAGCATAGGTTCTCTCAATCATTGAGATCGAAACTGCGCCTCCATCTGTAGTCTGTGTGTAGAAAAGGAAAAAAAGAGAGTAAATCCTTAACTCTAAATAGCAGCACCATTCCCTTCCTTTGCAATAAAATCATCATGGGAGAAGCAAGTGGTGGTTGTTTCCATGTAGCATCAGGACCAAAGACAATAGATGTTCGCACTATGAATTCTTCTCCCAAAATACCAATTTGCCTGTTTCTGAAATTCTTTATCACTTATTTTTGGTTTTTTTACGATAGCATATCTCCTACTTAACTTCAATTGCCGCAAGATTTAATCAAAACTCACAAAACACAAGAACTTACAAGGTTAATTATTTGTAATCTGCTAGTTGATTGTACTGTCACTATTTCTTCAATTCCATATCTTGTCACTCTTTCTCATGTATGTGAAGCAATTATGAAGTGAAGAAGTTTTATATTTCCTTGTTCATTCATGTATGTATTTGAGATTTGTCTTGCATATATGGTTAGGTTATTGTATCCTAAGAGAAGAAAAGAGACATTCAATATCATTTTACAAGTTCAGATTGTTTTCTGAGGGTTAATTTGAGGTTTATTGGCCGACTTTAGGAGGCCTTTTATAGTGAACACTATTTGAGTTTGTTTCAGTTACAAAAATGTCCCGAGATATTAAAATTTGTTTTCATCCCCTGCAATTTCATGAAATGGAAATCAAATTGATGATAATCGAAAAAAATTGATCATCGATTTGCATCAAGCACAGTCATACAAACGTAATATATGTTTGAATCTCATCAAAATATCCAGTAAATCGATCAGATGCGATCGGTGTTTCTTTCATAATCATGGAAAAACAAAAAACAACTATTCTCAATTTTCAAAAAATCCATTTGAAAAATTTAACAACTTGATAATCATTACTTCCAATATACCAACAAATTCACCCCGATTTCATTCTAATTTCCAGTAATTTGACTGCTGCCACTTTAAATTACAACTTGGAAATTGAACAATTATATTAAAAAAAAAAAAAAAAAAGTAAAAATGAGGACCAGATCAAATTCGATTCATTAAAATTTTCCAATTAACTTCGATTTATATACAATACAATGATTAACACTCACCCACTTTGCAAATTTCTCATCAAAAAGAGCGAAATACATCAATCTGAGCTTCAACTTTCTTAATCTTTAACTTTATAGACTTTGCAACCCCAATTAATTAATGCAATAGAGTACTTCAGTTTTTTATCAATTAAATAGAACAAACATTGGAGAAATCGAGACATTGAACTCCTCTAATTGACAAAAAAAGTCCAAGAAAAAGTTAATATAGATTTGAGATTTTCAAAAATGTAAATATACAGATGAGATATGGAGAGAAAGAGGCGATGGAGAACAAAGATAGGATTTTAGGTTTCTGACTACCTATCACTGTTATACTCCCTCTGTCCCATTTTAAGTACTATTTTTATTTGTCTCAAAAATGTGACCAGTTTCTAATTACATCAAATTTGATGGGTTACAACGCGTCAAATATTTTGGCAGATGAAAGTACAATGGAAGCATGGAACTAGCAAACAAGCATTAGACTGGAGAATATAGGCTAGTGTCTGTGTCATTAAGAAGCACCGTGCAACAGTTATCTAGTTTACTTTACTACGCAAAAGTTCACTCCTAGCTAGATTGTGTGTTAAGGCCAAGTTTTGATGCAGAGTTTAGTACTTTAGTCCAATCTGTTGATGCAAACCTTAATGTATAGTGCTTACCAATTTGATAGGCTAGAAATAGAGAAAGTGTCCAAGGAATCAAACTGCAACCAATGAAGCAATTTGATAATTCTCGGAGGATGCTCGAAATTGCAAGAATGGAACGTTGCTTTGAGCCGTAACATAAGACTTATTAGTTGGTAGGTTCTAACAGCCATAGCGAGCTAACTTAATGTGCTCTGGTAGAGTAATTTGTAGCTATCAAGACAGTTTCAATGTAGATAAATTGGCAGTCCCCCCCGCCAAAATATGAGAAACAGTACATTGTTTGGCTTAGGTTTAAAAAAAATCAGTCAGAAACTGGAAATGGATCACAGTCCCATGGACAGTACAAGATTGAAATAAAGCTGATTCTAATTTTCCAATCCCGAGAATGGAACTCAATGCACAGTGTCTCTTCCATAAGTTCTTTTTCACTTCTCTGATTTACAAAGCCAGCAACACATTTACAGTAACCGATGGTTATTTTTTTGCAAGGCTTTCGCGTCCCTTCAGTCTCAC
Organism: Papaver nudicaule; assembly: GCA_023529015.1. Taxonomy (NCBI): domain Eukaryota; kingdom Viridiplantae; phylum Streptophyta; class Magnoliopsida; order Ranunculales; family Papaveraceae; genus Papaver; species Papaver nudicaule. The sequence goes on along the minus strand of JAJJMA010052839.1, from coordinate 9,951 downwards.
CCACTTCATTGTTTCATTTTCCATTACTTCCTAATAAATTGCTGAAAGCAAACTGATTTTAGGTGGGGAAAAGAGTCAAATGACATCCTATATTCACAATGTCCTGCGCACCAGCTATCATCTTCATTGGTATAGTTTTCAAATTCATTATTGCTTTTGCAGTTAGCAGAGTCTGCACCATCACCTCCATCATTGGTTGTCACACTTTCTGGGATACAAGCTCATAATGAGGATGGAAATAGAACAACTACCATATCTATTTAAGTAGATAAATGTTGAGATTATTAGTCCCACATTGTATGGGCACTCTAAGATCCTGCAATTAATAATCTTATGGGCCACTTCACTCATCACCAATTGGTTATGAGTTGGATGCCCATAATTTCACTTGGTATCAGAGCAGGCTATTTGTGACGAGTCTAAAATGACCGCACCCCTAGTCTACGTCACCTGATTATATATCCACGAGTTAGACCCAACGAGGCTACACGTGAGGGGGCGTGTTGAGATTATTAGTCCCACATTGTATGGGCACTCTAAGATCCTGCATTTAATAAATCCTATGGGCCACTCCACTATAAACCTAATGTTACCAATCGACAAACTACATCGTCAATAGAACAAACCTTATACACAGCGAACCTCAGATTTCTCTCAAGCGATTCAACTTTTTTTTGATGGAGATCCAATTTTGGCTCTATTCCGCGCTAAGGTCATACTTCAATCCACGAGGCCTCTAATGTAGTCGTTTCAGATGCCATTATGCCATGAGACGTCAAATGTAGTCACCAAGGTTCAAGTTCACCTTGTGGTAGATGACTCGACGCAAACCTCGATGATATCACACGTCTAGGCGTGCACAAATAAGGCAAAGATAAGTTGATTTCCCTAATAGTAGACATATGGCATGTGAAAAGTCGTCGGAGTATTTTATGATCGCCTCAATATCGGTCACTTTTTGACACTAAAGGGAATTAAATGTACTAGAGAAGTATTACTAGTCTGATAATTAATGAGTGGTTAAAAGGATTATATGAAAAAGGATGTCAACTACACGAAACGCTGAAATTATTATTTCATAACTTTGGTTAGCTAACGTCGTCCATACTGGCATTTTATTCTTGAACCCCCACCACATCGAGCAATTACGCCCGAACCCCACTGACCTAATCCAATGCTTCCACACTGGAATATATAACCGTTAAATCGTATCCGCTGGATCATATAATAAGATTGGAATTGACGATTGTAAGTGAACCCTAAATAACAAGGACATTATAAGTAGCATAGCTTTCTCTCTGCTAGTAAGATCCAATCTGCGCATCCCTAATCATCAACTGTGTAGAGAAGGAAACAAAGAGAGTAAATCAAAACCCTAAATACCTGCAGCATTCCTTTCCCTTGCAACAAAACATCATGGGAGAAGCAAGTATTGGTTGGTTCTATGTAGCAACAGAATCTATAACAAACGCTATTTGCACTATGATTTTGTCTCTCAAAATATCAATTTCCATCTTGTTGAACTTGAAATCTCATTGTCTTTCAATTCCTGTTTAATCTTGAACCATTTGTTTTAAGTTTCTTCATTTTATCTGCCGCAACATGTGGATGGAAGAATTAATTCCATTCAGAAACACAAGAATTGAATCATTCTATCAAGCATCTTCAATTTCAATACCTTGCTTCCAAAAAATACAGGATCAGGAACGCCAGACAGTGTGATACAAAATACACAAGCAGAATTCAAGACCAAAAATCAAGCGCAAATCTCAGGCGATAACTTAGTTTTGAGAGAAGAAATTATTGTGTGTGACGATTTCAAAGATCTATGATTGCCATCCATGTTATTTGTAAAGCTTCCCATATGATACTGGAATTCCAATCACAACCCACCATCTGAACATGAAAACTTTGAAATTCTCCGTTCACTGTCACCGCCTCACTACAACAGTACTCTCGCTTATTCTATCCCTTGAAGTTTTAGGGTATTGTATCCTTTATTGGAGGGCAAAGACAATCGTTCTGGAAAAAGTAATGGTTATCATGCTGGATCCATCTTTTGATTTAGTCCTCAGCACAAACACACAGTCACATATTTGGTTGATAAGCATGAGCTATTCTTTGAAAATTAGTAGCTGTGTTGGACGAAGTCCGTGCCTGACTACATTTTTCTCACCTTAGTGGTATATCTTTGAAATATTTCCATAGGTATTTGTTGCTTGTGCATGTGCATCTTTGGTACATTGCATTTCACATATGGCTCTTGCCTCTTGAAGATTTTCAATACAGACGATATATGAGAGACTTCACTTTCTGTAGGATAAAGTAAGTCATTGAAACAAGAAGAGGGCAACCTATTTCATGGCAGAACTTCACATAATTTCTATACCCAGATTTGAGATTTTGATATAATACAAAGAATACAAGGACTTATGTTATGGAACACACGTTAACAACTTGGTAAACCCCCAAAACCAAACCGATTGAGGACTAGTACTGTGTGTGTTTCCTAAAGTAAGGTTACGCATTGATTTTGAGTTCTTGTATCCAGACAACCCACGCAACAACAACATTAGGTTTTGGATGCATAAAGATGTGGTTCTAGGTTATACTATAATTTACTCGTACATGTGATATGCATCTGTGTTACATTCATGGACCATTCATTATGTTGGCAATTGGTATACATCCAATGCTGTCCATCATGGCCTTGCAATTACAGTAAGCGTAACTAAATCATCATTTTTCCTTCTTTAAACAGACAAGAGAACTTCACTACTCGATCTTAGGATCAAGTTCATTTTCTGAAGGTAAAACTAAAACATCGAGGGGGCACCATTAACATGACATAAGTGCTTCAGTTTTACATCCAGATAAGATTATTTGATTAAATCATAAATGGGTAGTTGAAAGAACTTCATTTCACATACACAATTCATTTATTTCAAGTATTGAATAATAAGAGTACAATCAACAAGCAAAATTCCAAATTATTAACCTTGTAGATTCAGTTCTTGTGCTTGTGAGTTGTGGAAGGTTAAAAACTAAATCTGAGAGGGGTTGTTTAATACCACAGGAATCAGAATCGAAATCGATATCGTGAGAGGGAAAATCATAGCGCGAATAGCTTATGTTGTTGATTACATCATAAATGGGTTTTTGTGCTTGTGAGCTGAAGAAGGCTAAAAACTAAAGGGGTTGACAGGTTGAGACAGAAGAAAACGTTTGATACCATACAAGATAACAAGGAAATTGGAACTTTGAGAGGGAAAATCATAACGCAATTGTTGGTGTTGCTATCAATTGAACCACCACTTTCTTCCTCCATGATTTTGATTTTGTTGTAGTAGCTGATGATACATAGGGTTAAGATTTGCTCTCTATATCTTTCCTTCTCTACACCACAGACGACGGATGTGGAGGCGCAGTTTAGATGAACACATTGTGGAAGAAAATATTCTTTATAAAGTGATAGAGATCTCTACCGTTTAGGTTTAGGGTTTACTAATAACCCTCGATATTAGTTGTATTGTATGATCCAACGGCTATAGCGTAGGAATGCAGTACTGAAATAGGGATGACCTGTTGGGGCTTGATATGGATACAAAGGGACATGGACAGATGTAAATGTAGTTAAAAGTGCCTCACAGAGTTGGTAAATTAGACACTTGAATACTTTGACAGGATTGATTTTCCAACAAAATGATCCCAGAAAAGGGTTGGAGTTTAATTTCAAAATCCATTGACCCACCAAACCCGACCCACATTTTTTTAGGTCTCCGCTTGATGGGACTCTCTTGATATTACATACCGGGTGGGATGAAATCTTGAATCACTCCACGGACTCGAGAATTAGTCAAAGCTGCAATGATCGCTGTAATCAATAGTTGTTGCGAAAAGAAAGAAACCCTAAGAATCAACAACGCAACAGCCTATCTATGACCCTGAGCCATGTGAGTTAGTCAGATCATCATCGCACAAGGAGATGGAATCAAGGCTAGAAAAGAGGACACTTAACTCCAACTCCAGTTCTCTCCTGGTTTCATCTGCACTACCGAGATTCAAACAAAGCTGAAAGTGTTATTGCTACTAGTTTCTAATACAGATGGGAAGTGACTTATTCAAGTTATGTAATGCCTTTTTCTGATTGTCTTTTCTTTTCTTTTCTGGTAAATATTCCCTGGGATCATTTAACTGTGAGATTGTTTGTTTTAAGAGGTTGAATTATACATAGCATTTCGCAAGTGGGATAACACAACTGTGAGATAAATAAGAAATACCATACATGATTGATCATGAAGTTTCTTATCAAGTGAGTCATTTAGTTACATCTGCACTTTTTCTTCCATATGACCTTGCAATTACAATGTGATATATCAAAAGTGCGGAATACCAAAGAGAACATCAATACTCATCTTATAAATTGAAAAGAAAAATCAAATTACAATTACAAATGAATAACCTAGCAGATTAAGATCTGCTTCTTGTGAATTGGTAATTACATTTCTCATCTCCATAAATGACAGCGGGATTTAAAAGAAAGAGAAGGGGATTCTAGAAAACTCTCTGACTAAAGAGACACTAAAATATTTTGAGAGGAAAACTCATAGTGCGAATAACTTTAGTTGTTGTTGTTGATGCTATCAATTGAAGCACCACTTTTTTTTGCATGACTGTGATTTTGTTGTAGCTTTGTATTTGCTTTCTTTCCTTGTTTCCTTCTCTGCACAGGCGATTGAGGGAGGTGCAGTTTGGAAGAATAGAAGAAAACCATGCCACCTTATAAAGGGGTTAGAGAGCAGTCAGTTTGCTTTAGGGTTCACTGGTAATCATCGATCTAAATTCCATTGACTGATCTAACGGCTATAACAGCATCATTGAACCCGTCTAAAAACTTTGACAATCCTCGTCACAGCCGGACTCTTAAAAAACAAACCGCCAATTGCTTTCGAAATGACCGAGATTTATTACCGGATATAAGGAAAGTAGACACGATAACCATATGCTGATGAATGACAAACAAACGATCTTTTTGTGTATTGCACAAGGTTCTAATTCGTTGAGAAAGAGTGTGTTCAAACAAGGTTTTAAATATATCGGATTTAGAGTGTAGACAACATGATTGATATCTACAAGAAACGAAGACCTTTCTTGTGATTTTCATAAGTAGCTTGAAGTGAGTATGTATAGCAATGCAATTTCAGGAGCATGATTGAAAGGTATCTTTTTATGCAACTGTATGAGGCCCAAAACAGACATAGGAGATTTGAATTACAATGGTCGAGGAAGACTGGTGACAAGGTACATACACCCACTTATGTTTTGCACGCTCATACATTGACATCCACTCTCTTGGTGGCACAGAACTATTGAGGTTTCAATTTTGCTGGGAAAGAAACGTAATATTTAAAACCTCGCAGTCCAGATTAATCACCTGCTCTCAATTTCAGTGACTAAAACATATGAACAAGGCCTTTATTTATAGATAGTGTCCGAATTACGGGTCTAACACTTTCAAGCCTAATTTTAGCATTGTTCTATACTTGGCTTCATGTCAAGACTTGTGCTATTCAAATAGCACATGCTTGGAAACAAGCTATGCAAAAAATAACTTTACTACAATTGAGCGAGACATGAACCATAAATATGGAGCGGTCTGGGAAATGGACAAGGTTCCTCAAGAAAGTCTAAGTTTCAGTTTATTTGTAAATCAAGGATATAGTCGATATTTTGTGTACTCATCGAATGATTTGCCAGCTGACTGGAAAGTTGGAAAGATTTATGATTTGGTTGTTAACTGTTAAGATGAATGACATTATGGATAAGCGAGATAATTGTACCCCTAACTGTACCGATTGATCAATTAATAGATGCCAATGGTGTTGGTATGGGCTAGCTAGCTTGTTCTTTGTGTTGCCTTTTGCTACGGAAGTGTTTTAGTTTTCGTCGCTTAAAAACATGACAAAATTCATCTGAACGTTGTTGTAGTTTCTTTTTATTTGTTGTAGTAAATGATTTTGTTTGATTCCTTTGATTTCAAGTGCTCAATTGATTTTTAAGATTGTCGTCCACATTATATGACGTATCGGCAAGTTTCGACGATACAAGAACACTCCGTTATGTCGGCCATAGCGGACCGATATTGAAAGGGGGATTAATTGGAGTGGCGCTTAGAAGCTGAGCATTCAACTTGCTTTGCTTATGCACTGTATCAGGAAAATGAGAGATGCAACATAATTATGCTAATTGTGAAGAAAAACCTTTTATTATTAGATTTAGCCCCAAAAAAAAAGTAAGTACAATAAAAATTAATTTCTTATTTTAATAAAAATTGATCAAATACCGGAAAAGTTTAAAAACGAAGATAAAATACTCTAATAATTCTAAAAAACATGCTGTGTTTCCAATTTATATTCGGGTCAATTTAAGTAGGACGCTAAACTAATATTTTTTTCTCGTGTTTCTAATCTCGCCACCTCCTTTAAAAATTTCCAGCATTTCCTAAAGCTTATAGAATTTTCCATGTTTTTCATTGCCAATAGTTTTCTCCTATATCTCAAAAATACAATTTTCCAAACTCTACTTTCATTTCCCTTGGTGATTAGAGCACTATTCTAAATTGAGATAAAAGAAAACAAAAACTTTAAATGTGTATATGATTCACAGCATCAAACAAATAGTGTATGATCCTGTCATTTGATTTAAATGCCTCCAAAACCTCAACTTTTGTTGTTTTAATTAAGAATCACACATTTCAACAATTAACTCATGAAATTGTGTTCCCATGTTTGCTCATAGTTTTGTTGTAGTAATGTGTTCCATCCAACCCTGTCTGGATTGAGATATGGCAAACTGCACATAGGAGTCTGGGTACATGAGCATAAGTGGAACCCAACTCTGCTAGAAAATAACATAAGTTCCAGGTACAATTACTCCAGTCTGCTAGAAAATCCCTTTTGATAGTAGATTTTTAGCAATCAATATACTATTCTCTGTTTTTTTATAGAAGATTTCAGCAATCAGATACCATACTCTGTTTTTAAATTTGTGTCTGGGAGACCTTGGTTGCATATCTTGAATCTTCACTCTCAGTAATTTGTGTATGGGAGACCTTGTCCCTTTTCCGACCCATCTTTTATTTCCCACAGCCATGTAAGTATTTAGCACTACACCAATGCTTGAAAGGTGATGACTGTCCATTTGATCACCAACTATCCATGTCACAACTACGTCTCCAACGGTTTTTGTAGCAGAGGAGATAGATGCTTGTTCTCGCACAAGGAATGATAAATTCTACTAGTTCTTTATACTTGGGATGATCTTTTCCTTTCAAGCATTTGATGATTTAGCCTGGGATCACCCCTCAATCGATCACTTGTTGGATTTTTGACCGACCTCATGTGTGGCTCTGCAGTATAGGGGTTATCTTTAGGGACATCATGAATCTTCTGCGCACAATTGTGATTTTCATTCTCACTTTTATCGTTACTGATCATTAATCATTATCTTCATTCGAAACAGATTGCGGAAACTCTTATACAATCTAACGCTAGCCCAATAAAGATGGTGTTTCAGCCTTTGCCAAATAACTTAGATACAAAAAGATGTCAGAATACAGGGAAATTTTCTCCCTGGACTGTCAACAACATATTCAGTGGAGTGTCTCTGAAGACCCTCTCATCAATAGGAACCCAAGTCCACAAGAAGCCTGAGCAGAACTATTGGAGTTTCATGGATCGAGAGAGGAGTAGAGAGACACACAAAGAACAAAAAAGACTACATTGTTAATGTGAGGTCTGTATACCTCTGAAACTTACAACTTAGCTACTTATAAACCATACAATGGACTTAGTGGGCATTCCCACTTAACACACGACTACCATTACCTAAACAAGTGGAACAACACCTATTTTCTAGCCACTTCCACAACTGAACATGAAACAATACAACCTAAAGACTCGAGAGCAAGCTTTACCAATTCAAACCCTTAAGTCCTACAAAGTAGGGATAATATTTGTCAGTAAGCAAACTCCTGTAACATCCAGTTCCAAAGCTGCGAAAAAAGAACGATGTTTCCAATGAACTTCTGTAATGGGCATTACTCATTTGCTCAACTGTACGATGTTGATTGATTCATCAACAAAAAAACTTTTCTGGTTTCATTCGTGGAATCCAAAACTCCACACGACGTACCTCTTCATTTGGGCCGTCCGGTGATAACTCCTTATCACAAAAACAAATTAACAAGTTCGAACTACGTTGTTCTCATCTTCTTGTTAATCCAAGAAATGAAACTGAATTTGCTGCAAATTTCGCAGCCAACAAATGTCTTTAAGACATATCAAACAGTCCTGAGCACTTCACAAATCACCCAAACTCCATCTTCAAAACGGTCAGTAAGACCAAATATTTTAACACTTCAAGAAACAGCGGAAACAACAAATCTTTGGCAAGAGATTCAAAGAAACTCAACTGAAATAACTTGACCCAAGGAAACGCCTTAAGCTCCAACAATTTGAGCTTTAATAACGAATCAATCAGCTTCAGCCATTACCGGGGATAACACATCAATCTTGATCAGAAACCATCCTTCACTTTAAACCTCCGTAAAGAAATGTAAATAGACCAATTTGCAACCAAAACTCAAAGCAAACAGTACCTCTCAAATTTATTCCAGCAACCTTTGTGAGTAATATAGACAAGCATTTTGTGGACAGAAATCTTGAAGTGAATGCTTTGCACCTCAAGCACCATATTACGCAGTCTCATAACAATCTTCAATGTGTAATATGAACGAATACAACCAACACTTTCACAATCTTCAATGTGTAATATGAAAATTTAAGGGTTAATAGATAATAGTAACAACATTATAGTATATGTAGAACAATGTTTTTGGAAATTTAGAAGGGACAAAATTTTACTTGTCATGCAAGCCTCTTATTTGGCGCAATGGTTAACTGGAAGGGCTGGCATTGCCAATACTAGGGTGGCATGTTTTATCTGCAGAAGAGCCATAATAATATGTTGGAATTTTTGGCTCTGATACCATGTTAGAAATTTTAGGAAAACATAGTTGGTTCAATCATTTTTCTTGTTTCATGATGATGAGTTATACCTTAAGAACCTAGTAACTGCCAAACATGATGAGTTATACCTTAAGAAAATTGGAGAGCTGTTGTCATTGCTATATCGTTACTGAGAGTACTAGCTGGTTCTTAAAAGTTGCTGCAAATACTAATCTTCGGCAATATCTTTCTTCCATTGAAAACTCACGAGAAGGATTATAAAAAGCTTGTTTTTTCATACCTTTTTCTAACGCAATCACAAGCCATGGTGCTACACTAGGAACACGAGGGAGTCGACATTCACTTCTGCTAGCTGTTAGCAAATCCTACTGCTGATGCTAATTGGTTTTGCTCCATGATTTGAATATACTGTACAACTAAAAGTTGCGAAGCAAATGTCACTGTGTAGGGTGATGACAACAGCGACCTGAGTTCGAAACTCGATTTTTTCTTTATTTCTTTGTCTGGCTACTCGGGCTTGTAGGTAGTGGACTTGTCCAACTTTAATATAACCTTAAAATTAAAAAAAAATAAATAAATAAATAATAATTGCCAACTTATTTATAGAAAAAAAAAAGGCATGGTATCCGTTTGTAGAGAACTGGGCGCAATATATTTACCGCGGAACTAAGAGCCCTTGAAACATAAAAGGAAAGAAAATAATATTTACATCAACTACCACGGAACCCTAAAGGTATAGCTCGCTATATATATACTGAATACTGAGATATTAGTACAGCATTGGGATCGGTTTATCAAGAGCTTAGAAAGATGAACATATCAGATGTTGGTCACGGTGACTATCATTCCAGTATGCAATCGAAGACGGCATTATACCCAGATGATATCCAGGCTCTTTTGAAGATGCACTCCAATTACCTGT
>JAJJMA010052835.1:0-11845 GCA_023529015.1 Papaver nudicaule | reverse complement strand
AGATGAATATTTGGTATGATTGTATGTGTGTTGATGTATGATTATTGAGTGTGCTGTGTAAGATCTAACCCATGGGATTTTACACAGTTACAAGGACTCAACCTTGATTGAAGTTTGCGACTTCTGGTCTAAAACATGTTTGAACATCCCGTGGATTAAGTAGTTGAATTCCATGGGCCAAGTAATGACGAGTCCGAGAACTAATCATGTCTAGACCGAAAACTTCAAGATATGAAAGTTGGAAGTTTTCCATGGCTTATATGTACGCGTTCATGAACGCGTCCATAGAGCTGTCAATTGGAGTTCAGGAGAAATCAGTGAACTCGTATGTACGCGTTCATACAGACTCGCTCGTTCTCAGGAATGCCATAAGCAACACATGTACGCGTTCATGAACGCGTTTACCGTTGAGGTCGTTTCATGAGACAATTCAACATACTCTACCTATACATATTATCACGGATGTGACAAATGCAAAGGCGAAGAATCCTAGAATACCTTCGGATCTTATAAACAACATCATAGACTATTGATATGATGGAAATGACAAATACGAAACATGGAAAGTAAAACCTTTCTAACATTTAGCGAGGACGTTATAATTTATCAAGTAGTAAGCTCCGGTCTTCGTCTTCAGTGGTCTTCGTCTCGATTACCTAAAACTATCCTAGTCCGAGGTTGTAGAGTAAACTTATCAAGGATTGTGTTTTTGTCATCTAAACTTGACAACTGACTTGAGATTGTTCACAATGGGGTTCGTCATCACCATCACCTTCCTCCTCCTCATCATCACTTTCCCCATCATTACCTTGGGGTTCGTCATTAAGTTCTGCCCCACCAGCTCCGTATTCATCAAATTGCATTTGGAGCACGTCATGAGGAAAATCATCCTCACCCCTTTGAACATTAGAATCACCATCAAACTCCGTAGGAGTAGGAACTGCATCAAAGTTTGGCTCACGGATTATCACGGGTCATTGTATGGTAGTGTGACGGACCTGGAATTCAATCCTTGGCATACTTGGCCAGGCCAAAAACTCCCTAATCAGCGCCAGTTCTAGGCGCCCCAGCAGGCATTCCTGCAGAAACTCCGTGACAATCATCTCTGCTCTCCTAGCCAAGGGAGAGTAAGATGATATGAATCACCTTGTGCTGAACCGTGCAGATCGGCTGCCTACGTACCCCATGCCATTGTAAGGATCAAGCACATCGTAGTTCAAAGTATAAGTAGCCGTCTTGGTGTTGATGGTGGTTTTTGGCGAGGAGGTCACAGGAGTAATTTCACATCAATTTATGGCGTCCTGGGATAGCTCGAGATAAGGTATGAATTTATTTTATAATAGGGACAAGATATTTTGGTTGCCGTTAGCCATACTTTGATATCTCACGACCCTAGCCTAGTAGCATGGTCTATATCCGTAGTCTATACGTAAAAATACCTACGCATGCGCATTAGCCTAGCTCATGCTCGAGCCAAGCCCTAGGCAATTCACGCCACCAACACTTGGATATGCACGGCCATCCCTTGGCCTGATTGTGGGTATCCACGGCCATCTCCTTGGCCAAGCTTGGATGCCCACGCCATTGCATTGGCCAAGCTTTGGGTATCCACGGCCATGCCTTGGCCTAGCTTTGGATGCCCACGCAATTAGCTTGGCCTGGCTTTGGGTCCCCAAGCCATTAGCTTGGCCTATCCTTGGACCCCCACGCCATTAGCTTGGCCTATCTTTGGATGCCCACGCCATTAGCTTGGCCTAACTTTGGGTATCCACATCTTTTGCCTCACCTAACCCTTGGAGGCCCACGGCCACTCCTTGCCCTGCTCACGGCCACGCCATTGGCCTGATTTTTAGGTGTCCACGCCTTCCCTTTGCCTTATCCCTGGCTCCTCACGCCATCCCTAAGCCTAATATTTATCCACGAAAATTCCTTATCCTTATGCTCACGCCCCTTTCCCTTGGAGGCCCACGGCCAATCCCTGCCTTAGCTTTGGATATCCATGCTTCTAGCTTGCCCTAGTTTTGGATATCCATGTTGTTAGCTTGCCTTGGCACTTGGGTGCCCACGCCACCTCCTTGGCCTGATTATGGGTACCCACGCTATTGCTTTGGCCTAATTTTGGAGCTCCATGGCTATGCCTCGGCCAAATCTTGGAGGCCCAAAGTTGTGTCTTGGCCAAACATTGGAAGCCTTACAGTTTTCCCTTGCTTGTGCTCGTGGCCTTCTTCTCTCTCACGGCTAGAGAATATCTCTCTAGCCTCTCCTCTATTTATGGGTCCCACTGATCTAAATCCTAGAGGATTATGGATTTTATTTAGTCCATAATACTCTAGTTTCCTAATCGAGCTCGGAAATCTGGCAGCTCACGTATTTCTTCATTGCGCGATTTTTACAGCCCAATCCGTGAAGAATTAGGAGGCGCTTTATTCATGAAATATTTTCCTCTGTGAGTTCCCTATAACATACTAAAAATTCGGAATTTTATCTAATATAGAATGGCCTGGGCGATTTTAAGAATGGATAACATGCAAACTGTTCAGAAATCCGAAAATAACATAAATGTTATGGCTTATCTTTTGCGCCCTATGCCTAACTTCCTTATGGAATTATTATGCCATGTAACATGGATTATTATAATTATTGTGGCCTATCTTTAGGTCTTATCTTGGCAATGCTTATGCATTCTTGATGATGGCTACGCTGTTATAGCATCATTCGTCTGTTTTTCCTGATTATGGACTTGCTTCTATAAATCAGTGCTATAATTCTTAATCATGGCTCATGGCTATGACTTATATTATTTTGAACATTCATATGTCTTCATTACTCAGAGAATTGGTGCATTACATGCCACAAGCCAATTTCTCATATTTATGGCAAACCGAAAGTCGTATTAATTTGACTATTGCCACAGAGTTGCTGAAATCCTCTCAGTCTAATTGGCGATTGCATAGCTCAATCTTTAGACTTATCTTATCTTATCAAGTCTAAATGGCGGGCAAATCAAAAGTCGTATTTACTTGACTATTGCCGCAGAGAGTTGCTGAAATCCTCTCAGTCTAATTGGCGATTGCATTGCTCAATCCTTAGACTTATCTTATCTTATCAAGTCTAAGGGTTGAGCTAGCAACCGCCATTTAGACTTGATAAATTGGTTTAAATGGCGATTGCCCGGCTCAATCCTTAAACCAAATCTCAAAGAGATATTCAAGCTTATCGCTTAAATCTCTATCTTATCGCAAAGTCCTGAGTTTACCAGTAATTGGTACGACTTGCACCTAGTCATCTTTGACTTAACAAATCTTTAACAATTAACAAATCTTACGAGAATCAAGTAAGTTACATGGGGGGATATTCTTTAGGGTTTTGGTTTGGCGGTCTACGGCACGTGTGATTGCAACGGCTCAATCACTTAACGAGAAAGAAAACTAAGTCGTGTGAACGTTGCTGAAAAGAGGGGATGAGAAAGTGGGCGGTTTGTTCTTCCCTAATATTAGTCGCAAGACTTGCCCCACTTACTCCACACTCCCACTCTTCCACTTCTTCCACTTCTTACGAGATCAGTTGGAAATATATTGCTATAAATAGGTCACTCAACCAAGATTGGAAACATAACAACAAGAACAGACAAGTTCAACAGTTCAATTCAGTGCAAGTATAATCAAGTATATCTTATCGATAATTGATTAACTCTTCTCACTCAGCATTCAATATCTAGTGAGAACTGAATATCCATCCTTATCTAGCAATTTAATCATCAACATCACAGAAATTATAGCAATTCTCTGATCTCATCTTTCTCTGCTTCCCTCCCTAAACCAACCCTATATCCTCTTCTTGTAACTGAAGCAATACTCGAACGTCCATTTCTTGGTTTAGGCGAGTCTTGTTAGATCTTGACCTCTCGAATTCACTACAATCTTTTATTACATCATCATACTTCACATTTTACCCCTCAGATTCTCTTTATTGTTTTACACCTAAAACACTTGGTAGCAAAGGTGTACATGCATAGCAAAGGCTGCTAGCATGGCCCAAGAATCCAACATGTAAAGCTTAGGTCAAATCCATAAGCAAAGTCATTCTCACGTAGGCCAAAGGCCATTCCCACTCTTACAGCAAGGCCAGAACCCAAGCCAAGCTCTCAAACATAGGCCAAAGCCTATTCAATGTGCATGTTAATGCACAAGCTCATGCATAGGCCATATGTCATTGCATAACCAGAAAGGGTCAAAGTTGCATCTTACTAAGCCAGCACAGGACATTGCTTGCATTACCATGGCATGGCCAAGGAATGAAGCTTTAGTCTTTCACTCAAAACCTTCCCTACATATAAGAAAAACTAGCACTTTTGGAAATAAGAATAATCAACCAAAAATACATTCATGGACACCCAGATTTTATTTTGCCTTCAAGGATGCATACTTCATCCTTAGGATGCATATAAGGATGCATCATTCCACCTTTGAATGCATTTGAATGCATCTTCGACCTCAGCCAGCACCTTGGCCAAGCCATCAACCCAAAATGCACAAGTTGACCTAAAAGCTTAGGCTAATTGCCTTAGTCAATCTTCGCTCTTGCATAGGCCATGGCTAGGCCATATGCTTCATACATTTTAAAACTTAGTTTTGAACTTAGTTTTGAACCCTCAGGTGGCATTTTGCTTTTTCCCTTTTTGATCTTTTCTAACCTTAATACATACACAAAACAAATCAATTAACAAGTAAAACTGAAACAGAAAATCGTCATGGAAACAAAAGACTATACACCTAATTTCATCAGAACAAGGAAATCGTCAAGGAATTTGAAATGTATGACGATTTCTTTCAGCACTACCATAAATCGTCAAGATAAAGCATTACGACTTTTTCATAAAACTGGACAGAAACAAAATTATCTAGGTCTAAACACATCATGGTTTAGGACAATATTGAGACGATTTTGCAGAAAAACACAGAAAGTCGTCAAGGAATGTATGATTCTCTGACGATTCTTTCCATGCAATAACACAAAGTTTAATATGCAATGTCTAAATCATCAAGGTTTGGTAAAAACCATGACGAATGTTCTTAAATTTTTTTTCTGAAAATAACAGATCGTCAGGAAATGTATGATTCCCTGATGATTCTTGACATGCAAAACTACAAAACTTAGTATGCAGAGTCTTAAATCATCAAGGTTTGGTGGAAAAGCTCGACGATTGTTCTTGATTTTTTTTTCCTGAAAGTGAAAAATCGTCATGCAATGTTTAACAACTGTGACGATATTTCATGTTGTAAATTCAATTGACGGTTTCTAACCTATCAAATCAATTCAAACTATATCCAAAACAATTGCAAAGATGATTGGAGTAACTTACTTCTTCATTTGGGCCAAAGATTCGTCAATTTCTTCCTCCGGTTGTTCGTCGTCTTCTTCACGGGGTTTATCCGATTTTGCCTGTCCTTTCCTCTTCTTGTAAGTAATTATTGAATCATCTCCTTGTCCGTCGCTAGCCATGCATCTAATGTGGAAAAAACTAAACTCGAATTCGAGAGTAGTGGAGGTTTTGAGGAAAAAAAATGGTTAATGGAAGTGTTTTTTTTTTTTTTTTTTGATGAGTGGAAAATTTGTGGGAAGTTAATAGAGGAGTAAGAGTAGGGGGAGTGGTAGGTGTATTGCCTTGTAACTGAAAATTGAGAGGGAAAATTAGTGGGTAGAGAGTTAATGGTTAATTGTAATTTTAAACTGATTAGGATAGATTAATTGTAATTAATCATCCCTATAAACTAGGATGGGATATGGAAAGCACATCTCACGCCCCTATTAAAAACACCTCGCCCTTAAATAGGAAGGCAGTTTATCTAAACGTTTTCACTAATCACAAAGTTTAATCATTCCATTTCAAAATTTAAAATTTCATTTCTACTTGGGAAGTGAGTTTTTCTAGATCGTGCACGTGCTAGAAGTGTCGAAGAATAAAACAGATGAAGAAGAATAAAACGGAAGGAGTCTGGATTAAGAAACCATACTGAAGTATGGATTAAGAAAATTCATGTCCATTTTGTTTTTTAGATTTGTCGAAAGAAGTAAAGACTGGTGCGCTTAAAATGACCGAGTGCGACTTTATGCATCGACCCACACCACAAACGACTGACGTACACGTGACTCTCTCCTTCTTTTACTCCCATCTCATGGACCATGGTTTATTGAAGGTCTCCTGGTGAGACTATTAGTCTCACCAACATTGTATGGGCAATCTAAAATCCTGCAATTAATAATTTTATGGGCCGCTCCACTCATTGCCAATTGGTTTTGAGTTGGATGCTTACATTCTAATATGGTATCAGAGCAGGCTATTTGTGACGAGTCGAAAATTACCGAGGCTACACAATTTAATCTCTCCCGTATCAGTCAAACAATTGACCGGCTTACATGTGATGTTCTCCCTCTCTCGGTCACTATCATGGACCATTGTTGATCGTAACAGACGACTGAATTCCATGGTATGTGCCCCCTCTCTCACGTACTCTCACGGACAGCGGACATCCATGAGAGGAGAAATGTGGATGAAAATCGCATTTCTGTGAGATGAATTCGTTTTCTGCCCTCCGTTTTATTGGGCCTTAAGAATAAAGTTCTATCAACCACGTTACTGGGTTTTTGGCCCATTAGTCAGTTAGCTCAATTGACTTGTTGCAGTTTAGTACCTAACTTTTTCACTAATGGGAAAATTTACCATCCCATTTCAACATCTAAATTCCTCGTTCAAAAGAAATTGAAGAGTTGAAACAAGTTTGTTTAACAAAACAATGAATGGTCGATGAAAAATCATCAGAACCCATTACACGAGTGAGATGCTTAGCGCAGGTGAACGGTGCTATTTCTGGCAGTTGCAGGAAAAGGCATGACCCTTGAGATAGTATAAACACTTCATTAACACAAGAAGAGTGGTGGTAATTACTAATTTCCAACATCAGATGCGAAAGAAACACACATGTGACATGCCTCTTGGACAGCAAGGTTAAAGCCAGTAATAATAAGCCTGCTAAATGCTAATGCCTCTTGGACAGCAAGGCTAAAGCCCAGTAAGCATAGGCCTGCTGCTGAGGTGTCAGTGAGCAAACAAGCAGTGGCTAGGTCTCCAGATAGTTGGCACTTGCCATGCACCTAACCCCGCCAGTACTAATTACCCACTGCATGTAAACTAAACCAAGATACTTCCCCATGCTACATGGGAGTTATGGGACAACAATGTACTCAAAAATCAAAATTCAAAATCAAAGACACTTCTATTGTTGAAGTTAACTAAGAGAGAAAAACCATATATGCATTCTCGAGGAGAAAAAGAATCTTGCACTTCACTTAGACCTACATGGCTCTCATTTAATGCATATGTTTTGCCTTGGAGATAGCATGTTTTTTTCCTCCATTTCTGTAATGACCACCAAGCAGGTCAATGACTACAGACTAGTCAAGTGATAATTACGCCGCGTAGTGACTCAATTAATTGAATCTCAACACCAAATATAGGAATTAATAAATTAATGTTTTGAATACTATTCTAGTACCAATAGATAGATCTCGAAAAGTTATGCGAAATCGACTATTAGAACGCGTCAATCGAATGTGGGATGAGTTAGATACGACACTCGGAAAATTAAGCCAATAGGTTACCCCTTAGTAATATTTCAGAGGTGGTTATAGTAGAACCGTGATTTGTGTAAATAGGGTGTAAATATAATTTTAGTGTAATTATTTGAGGTGTAACATAAGTGTAAGAATAGAGTAATTGAGTGTGGTGTAATAGAGGTGTAAGTTTAACTCAAATTGAGATATTTAAATTTAGAGATTATCTTCTCTAGTAGCTCGGTGGAGTTGGAGAAAAGAAAGGTGGTGGTGGTGTGTTGTGGGAGTAACAGAGAGGTGTTTGGTGAGTGATAAATAAAGAAGGTGAAGCTTAGAAATTTAAAGGGGAAGAAGAAGAGTTTTAGTTGAGAGAAAAAGAGAGTTAGGGAGTGACATAAATAGTGAGACATGGATTGGTAGAATTAGTTTGATAGTGATGTTGATGATGGAAATTGTGAGGGAGTGGTGATATAGAGAATTGAAACCATAGCTATAGAGAGAGAGATCTTATATAACTCAGTAGGAAATAAGATGAGTGTAGCATATGATATCTTGAGGGAGGAGGATGGTGTTCTTGATGATGATCATGAATATGTTGATGATGGAGATGGTGGTGTGGTGATGTGATGTTCGACCCAAGGTAATATCTTAAAATGATTCCATACTGTAAATAATGAATTGGGTGTGTGTTTAATATCGAATTAGACTATAATCAATCATGTAGCTCTAGTTTTATGATGATCATGTATTAGGGTTTGCAGCTGCCCTGATTCAAAACGCTAAAAAGACTAGCTTAACTATTTTATTGATTTTCGATTTAAACATACAAAATGAAGGTCTGTTCCTTAGCTTTCCATAGCAACTGAGTTTGCTCGATTTCGTTAAGAATTGAATTTATGGCGACCATTTCTGTGACTGATGTCAAATCTGGAAATCTGGGTAGAAACAGCTGTAGGGTGACCTGTTCTAGACCATTTCTAGTTCGGTAGAGATTTTAATAGATTTTTCTAAAAGCATGGGATTGAAGTACGTCTCCCTGGCTTTCCATTGGTATATAGCATGCTTCATTTAGATCAAAATTGAGTTAGATATGGCTTCCCAAAGTTAGACCTTTGTGCTGATTTTCCATGAAAACACATGAAAATTGACCAAGTGTTGGCGAGGAAGATGACCGAGTCAGATCGAGTCAGACAGCTGACTCAACGAGTCAGACCGATCCGGTGAGTCAGATCGGTAAATGGGTATACGGGTCGGAAGGCGGGTCGGATAATGGATACGGGTCATGGGTGACCCGGGTCACTGTACGAGCGGCACGTGTCACGGGTTGGCGGGCCGGGTTAAGCCCGTTGGGCCATGTGTTAGGGTTAGTTTTAGTAGTTTGGGTATTTGGACAACTTAGAGTCCAAATTAGCTTTTGGTCCCTTCTGCAAAGTTGGAGGGCTTAGCGAGACCTTCGAAATGACATATAATTCACGTAGATCCGATGAGTAAATTAATTTATAAAATAAAATTAGTGAAATATAGTTTAATCAACTATTCTTTGAGTGATTGTATGTTTAACATTTGCTTTGTAATAACAACGATTAGTATGAGAGATGAACCAATGGACGGTGGAGCTTGAGGTGGGAATGATTTGCCTTCAAAAAGGTGGGAACTCTTATAACCTTCTTGTAATCATTGATTAGTTTAATGTTTAATTATCTGTAAGCATGTTTGTGTGTATTTGATGGGTATGCGCCTGATATGTATTGTCTGGTTTCCCCGCGAGTGGCTTCTGTGTTTTTACACGGCTTCTCGCTAAGTTGAGTAGAGCGGCTACCTTCCCCGTTTCAATATTATTTAGTAGGGCGGCTACCTTCCCCGTCTCAATATTATCTAGTAGGGCGGCTATTTGCTTTCACCGTCTCAGTATTATATATTATTTTATACATATTTTAGCTAGTAGGGCGGCTAGATTCCCCGTCTCAATATTATTAGTAGGGCGGCTACCTTCCCCGTCACAATACTATATATATTATTCTATTTGGGAAAATCAGATATACGCATATTGTGCTTGTTTGTTATGGTCTTATTGGTAATGGTTGAACCATTTTTTTGGGAATATCATTGCGGTCTGACTGGTTATGCTAACGTTTACTCGGGAGAAATCCTGGTTTCATAATTTGTGTGGGCACTTTATGAGATTGCTATGCGGGGACGGGTTAGAATAACACTTACGTAACATGTTATATCTCGATGACTTGCTGAGTGTTGAGTGTAAAAGGTGTTTGCGGCTTTCTTTACTAGAACTGTAAAGCATGTTAGTGATTACTTGAATGATGTATTCGTTTCCACTGAGCACCCTTCGGGATGATGTGCTCACTCGTTTCCACTTCAGTTTCAGTTATCAGAAGCGATGGTGCACGTGAAGATTTACGATTCGTAATCTAAAGACTTAGCGAGTTAACGGTGTTTGTGTTATATTTTACATCTTTGTTATTGTAACAACATATTACTTTTATTATATCACTTGAGAGGTTTTTCTTTTACATAATATCAGAGGGTTAGTTTTGAGGATAAATCTGTAGATTGAAATATTAAATTGAAGTATAATTACTTGTATTAGATCCTTAATGCCTCATAGCGTAGAATGTGCCTTTGATTTCTAAGTAGGTCGATTAGGCGGGGCGTTACAATTTCCCCTATTAAGATGTCTGTTTTTTTGTTTAGTCTAGGGGCCGGGTATTACTCCAAAAGAACAAGAGGTTGGATTATGCACAGGAGGACATTTGAATATTGTTATAAGACAACCATGAAAAGAGAGCTGTCTTCCTCGGAAGAGAAGATGTTGAAGATTAAGATAATACGATATCATGTGGAGTGCATTTAATGTTGTGATTAAGTTAAAGAAGACCACCTGGGGGTTCTACAACCAAGACCATTACCATTACAATCTACTGCATACCTCTCTAGAAATGTGGGTAAGTAGAGAGGGGGAGTTTTATTAGTTTCATGTCGGATCTCAATTAATGAACCTTGGATGTTGTTTCTCTCAGCATTTGTTTATCATGAAACTTCATCTCTCTGGTTTTAATCTCATGGGGCTTAATCAGCTATGTCACCCTACGGTCCCTACTATACTTAACTCTTTGTGTAAGAAGATTTAACCGGGTCTTCATTATATTTGTGGGGCCTAAAAAAATCATAATCAGCGTGAATTACACTCAAAATTGGCATGCCGACTATATTTTTTCTAGGCCCACATAAATGTGGTGAGGACCCAATCTATCATTTTTGTTTAACACATGTTATTTTTGGCTTTGATTCGAGAAATCGACCATGGTCAACTTTGGCCAAAGCCGGCCCCAGTGTTTTAAAACCCAGCCCGAACTAGCCGGTTAGACCAGTAAACCTATGACCCAATAACTATGTAAAAACCCGCTCTCTTTTGGGTTGGGTTAACAATGCCCCAATAACTATGTAAAAACCCGCTCTCTTTTGTAAAAACCAGTTGACCCGACCGGTAAACTAGACGACCCGGCCAGTCCGGTCTAAAATGGTTCGGCCCAGTAAACTATGAAGTCTACCGGGGGGAGGGGGGACTTAAAATGTAATATTAGAACAGAAAAGGAAGGGGAACCGAAATACTACCAACTTTTCGTCTTGGCTCGTGAGTCTTATGGTTAAAGTCTGGACGATCTCAAAAATCAATATCCAAACCTCTAACTGGAGTTATCTCGACAGTTAGGCAATAACGTACTACTTGGTGCTTTAATTATAAATCAGAGTTATAACGCGGAAAGTAAAAGCACACAAGACACCAAACGTTTTTTAACGAGGAAACTGCCTTGCAGAAAAACCTCGGGACCTCGTCCAGTTTGAACACCGCCCAGTACAAACTGACTACAAACACTAGCCTACTATAAGACTTCGGTCTGGGATGTAGCAGAGACCAACTCAAGCCCTCCAAGCGAATTGGCTACTGTCGCCTTCCTTACGTCTCTGGATCCCCCACAGATCGTCACGCACTTGATTCCCCTAACTGACGTACGTTACAGGCCTAGGAGTTGCTTTGACCGATGCCAAAGGCTTGTGTCAGCAATACTGGCTTTTCAACCAAACTGTTGACGATGGTGTAACTGTCCTCTATCAGTTTACCATACACAAGATGACTTCCTTCGGATTGTTAAATCCAGGTCATACGGAAATCTACTTCTTGAATCGGGGCTGACAAGCAAACCGAGTAAGCAATGCC